>CAUYSK010127628.1:0-26280 GCA_963575035.1 Avahi laniger
AGGACCACGGCACCAGCCTCACCTGCCAGGTGACCCTGCCTGGGGCCCGTGTGACCACAATGAGGACCGTCCACCTCAACGTGTCCTGTGAGAGCTGGGCTGGGAAGCCTGGGGTCTTGCTGGGGAGGTCCCCAGGGCAGTGGGATGAGGTCAGGGCTGCACACGGGGTGCTGGAACCCGGGGTCCAGGTGGGGAGGGTCAGGAGGACGCTGGCTCCACCCCCCCAAGTGGCTCCTGGGGACAGAGGCCAGCGTCCACCCAGCCCTCAGCAGTAACATGGAGCTGCCATGTCTCTCTGCCCCAGACTCTCCTCAGAACTTGACTGTGACTGTCATCCAAGGAGACGGCTCAGGTAGGACAGGGCCCTCCCTGGGCTGTGGGAGCAGAGCCTGCTCAGCCAGGGCAGGTGCGTCCTCCTCACCCCGGACTCACCCTGGTCACCTGAGACCCCCTTGTGGTGACCCCAGGACCCCTCCCTCCCCTCAGACGCCTCCACACCCCCTCGGCCCACAACAAGGACAGGGCGACACTCACAGCAGAACCGGCCTCCAGGCCCCTTGTCACTCATCTCCTGAACCCTCCTTCAGCCTCGTCTTTTTATTTATTTTTTTATTATTCCAGGGTATTGTGAGGGTACAAACATTATAGTTACACTTTATGTCTTTGCCTCACCCAAGGGCGGGTTAAAGGCGTGCCCTTCCCTCCCTTTAGTGCTCCCCGTGTCCTTTAGTTGCAGATTTGCCCCCCCATCCCCCTAATCTCTAGAGAGTATTTCTGTCATGTGATCAACCTAGTGTTGATCAGTTAGTACCAATTTGATGGAGAGTACAAGTGGATCCCTTTCTTCTGCTCTTGCGGTGCCTCACTCCTAGTCTCTTTACAACCTAGGAATATCTTTCTTTACAACCTAGGAATATCTTTCTCAAGGATTGGGAGCCATCCCTTTGAAATGCAATCATCAAAAAACACAATGTTCCTACTCCCCAGTCTTTGTGGGATGGTAGGAGCCGAACTTTAATAATTATCAATTAGCAGATAGAAATGACCCAATGACATAGACCAACCTGCTCCCCATCCTGTTCTCCAGTACTTTTTCACTAGCTCACCTCTTAAAACTGTTCTCTCTTGTTCACTCGGTATAGTTGAATTCAATCTCTCTCCCCTATGTGACCTCTATTGCAATATCCCTTTTTTCTTGTTGTAGGGCTGTTAAATTTATGTACAAGAATATTCATCATAACATTATTTAGAATTACAACAACTGAAAACAACTATAAAGGGAGTATGGTTAAATACATCTACATGGTGCAATCTTTCAGCCATTAAAATATGTTCAGAGAATCTTTCAGGTGTTAAAATATTCTCAACTCTATGTCTAGCATGATCCCAATTATGTAAATATCTATGTACACATAAACCACTCTCTGGCCATGAACTTTAGCTTCCTTGACTAACTTCTCCCACTGCTAATAATTTTCTACCTCAGTAGTACTTATGATCACTTGACCTGTTTAGTTTCTCCCTATCCATCAGGTTTTTTTTGCTGTATTCACTTCACTATCAAAATTGGATTCACCTAATCAGGCTTGACTAAATCCCAATGTCCCAAATTGCAAATCAAAACGTTTGCTTTCTGCATGCCATCAGAGCACAACTAGGGAAGACTGAATAGTTATCAGAATAACGTCAATGCAAACACGTTATTATCGACCTTAACAGCGTCCTTAACACATAAAAGACATCTCAATACTTTTCTAGCCACTTATCCCTTCCAATTTATGAGATGCCTCTCTCCTTTATGCCCCTTTCATCTTCAGTGATAATCTTAAATTAAGGAGGAAATATAGCTCCTTTGTTATCAAAGTCCATTTTTCCAAGTTCCCTTGAAACATATCCCCTCCCAGGTTTTTACTCTGTCTCATACCATTTTTTAAATTATTATGGGTACATAATAGTTATTTGTCTTTATAGGGTACATGTGATGTTTTGATATAGGCATACAGTGCTAATTAATGCAATCAGGGTAATTTCTCATGACTTTTCTACTTGTTCATCTCCACGGAAGACTTTTCTGTAACGTTTGGTTCACTCTCCTCCTTTCACCTCCCGTTTACTTCTCAACCCATTCCAATCATCTCCTGCCTCAAATCCCAAACTTTTCCATAAAAGTGATCTTGATGGGTTTACCAACAATTTCCAACAGAAACTCACTCGTTAACCTTACTTGATTTTCAACTGCCGCCAACACAGTTGATTATTCCTTCTGTTTTGAAAGTCTCCTCCTTGTCCTCTAAGATACTAAATTCTACTAGTTTTATTCCTACATTTGTCACAATTCCTTCTCATTCTTCTTTGCTTTCAGGAGTCTGCTGCCTCAGAGCACAAGTGTATGTCCCCTTTTTATCACTTTCGCTTCTTCCTTATCTGATGTAACTAACATCAATGGCTTTAAATGCCATCTACATGTTGACTTCTTCAAGTTTCTGTCATCAACGCTCTCTTCTGAGTTTCAGACTGTATATACAATTGCCTAGGGAACATCTCAACTTGAACAGGCAAGATTCTTGAATAAAATCTATTTTTTTAACTCCATCTGATCCATTTTTTTTCTGTAACTTATCACACATCTGTTATATAGTAAATGCTCCAAACATGGTTACCACCATGATTATCTGATTCCATATTAAAATATTATTGTATTTGCTTTTCGAATACTCTTCATGGTTCACGATTTTAATTTAAGGTCACTTTCTTCTAAATGTTCTCTAATGCATCGATGTTACTTAAAGTGAAGTGCCCCGATTGTACGCATCACTCAAAATGTCTTAGTGAAGCAGAAGAGAATGGGACTAGTTCTGCTTCTTTATCTGTAAATATTATGTTTTAATTAATATAGCCTTACTAATGGTACTATTTCTTAATATTGAATTTATGGTCAACCGAATTACTGTAGGTATTTTTATGTGTGTAGCTTTTCAGCCATGGTTTCCACACCTTACACACATTGATGGTGAGTAAATGGCTTTCTTGTAATTGCATTCCACCAAGTGTGGGCATTGCATAATCTGTGTGTAAGTTTAGCATGTAAAACTCCTGCTGTAAAAACAAGTTGCAAGTTCAATGGCAGAAAATATTTTATTTTTGAGCTATATAGACAATTTAAATGAGACTCAATTTCATATTAGCACTAAAAATAGGCCCCTATAATTATTCTTTTTCTTCTTCATTACTATCAAAAATCTTAGTGCAATTAAATCTAGAGGGAAAAATTGCTTCCTGTATTCTGTAATAGAGGTGAGTTGCCTACGACGCAGAAATTAAATAACTCCCCTGAGATCCTGTGAGTCTCAAATCCTTACCTGCCTGACTACAAAATTTTCTCAGCTTTTCAAGGAAGATAATAATAACATGATTAAATTAGGTAATTTATGTCAGCTATGTGTACTTTGAATAAATCTCACTTTCTTCCCCCACCATCAAATAAGCTCCACCTCACCTGAAGCATTGTGTTTAGGCCTTGAGTCAGGATTTCTAGTGCCATAACTTCTGAAATCACCTTTAGAAGATAATTTTGAAACTTAAATAAAATTGCAAATAAGAATTCTTTCAAAAACAACATATGACAATATAAGGGACAAATCTGTAGACAGTGAACTGTTTAAACAACTAATGGAACATCGATAGGTACATGGACAAAACGTGTTTTAGATTCATGGCAAAAAAGAGTGGAAAGTATAGAATCCAGATATACTCACTGACCCCACATAGGAACAGCCTCCCTCACTATCAAAACTCCACCCTGGAGTGGTACATTTATTACATGTGAGAGCTGCAACGGAATACTTCTTATTGTATTTCTACAATAGAATATCAAGTTCCATGTTTCTAATATGAAGTCTATGGCAGCCTTAATGCTATCTCTTTGTATGTAATGTGTCTTTTTCTCCTCTTCTGGCTACTTTTAAAACTTGTATTGCTGTTGTATTTATTATTAATTTTTCACAATTTGATTTTGATCAGCCTTGGCATGGGTGTGTGTGTGTATGCAATTGAAGTTCATTGAGCTTCTTGGATCTGTGAGATTATTAATTTTTCATCATATTTTGTTTCCAGCCACAGATAGTTTTCTTTCATACATGCACAGATGACTAGTAAGCTAAGATATCAAGGGGAATCCTCCACAAAGATCACTCTCTCTTTTCCTATTTTTTACTCTTTCTCTCTGAAACTACCTTCTCTCCAGAATCTGCTAAATTCTACCTGTTTTTATCTCCCTAAACTCCAATCTGTCTCTTGAATTCTACAAGAACACAGGCTTTTACGAGGGTTCCCTTTCTTGAACTCCAGTATGCAAACTGTCTGCAAACAGTAAGCTGAGAAGTCACAGGACTCCACTCATTTTATTTCTTTCACCAAGGATCAGAGTCCTACAGTAGCTGTTGTCACATAACTTTAAACTTCTGCTTCATTTATTTTTTTTCAGTTTCTAATTATTTAAGGGTAAATCTGGCCTTTTTAAATGACCAGATAAATTTCACGTTTCTTGAAGTTTATTATTTATTGCTTCATTTATTTTGAACCTATTGCATTAGGTACATACATATTTAGGAATGCCATGTCTTGCTGGTGAGCTGACTCCTTTGTTATTACGATCCTTTTTATACATGGGACACTGATTTTTCTTCAGCTTGCTTTTTCTGAAACTATTATACTCATTATAGCTTTCTTATAATTAGTGTTTGCATAGAATGTATCTTTCTAAACTGATACTTTTAACCTAGATCTGATTTTCAAAATATTATTTACTGAGTTTCTTATAGGCCACATATATTTGTGCTTGGCCTTTTCATTAAATTTGAGTATCTCTACCTATTACTTAGGATTTTAAGTCACCCTATTCATTCCACTCGTGTTCCAAAACCCCATGCCAGGCTGATTCTCCATGTGGATGCACTTCGTACCCTTATTTGGTTTTGACATCACACCAAGCATGTCTTTGTCACTCCACTTGGACTCTTAACGCCCAAAGCCAGGATTCCCTACCAAATGATGTTTGCCTTGTTCTGGCCCCAGATAATGCATTTAGCGTTGAATCATTTACAAAGAGAAAGCAAAAAAAGAAGAAGAAAGGAGAAAAAACAAACAAACAGCAGAGGATAACCCATAATAGTATTTGAAGGCATCAAATTGCATAAAATAATTTAGGCAAAGTATGCAGAGCCTTCTGAATCATTGAATAGTATTATGGGTCACTGTGTATTTGTTTATTCCTCTTCTACTTCACAATTCAAAATTTTCAATAATAAAGTATATTTTTATAATGGTATAATTTAATATTTGTCAGGAAAGGAAGGGTTTATGCTTTTAAAGAGCTTATTTTTATTATTTTAATAAGACTTGTTTGTATTTGTTGACAAATACAGATAATTAATAATTACAGTAGGTTAAAGAAATCCATAGTTATTTAAATTAAGTGATCATTACATGTCTATTTGTACCTGTACTATAGAAAATTCATAATAAAAATTCCATATATTAAATTAATAATCAAAGTGACTCCATACTTGGGTGAAGCTATTATTGATTCAAACTTGCTATGTTGGAGATAGAACAAAAGCTAACTGTAGCTTCTTTCATTCTAACAACAATGGAAGCTAATAAAAATGTTTCAAAAAATAGAATTTGTGTATCTATATTAGTGGAAATATAATCAACTACTTTGTGAAACAAATCAAATTAACATGTCAAGTATTAAGTAAATTAAAATTTATTTATTAACTTATAATGGAAATATCTCACATATACCACATACATAGAAGGAAAACATATTTACTGTGTGTATGGAAAGAAAGCCTGTTGTTATTGTTGTCCTAGGGACAAATCGAATAGTATAAGTTAGTTATTTGAACCTCTCTGTGACTGCTTTCTTCCCTCAGAAACAGTAACAGGAGTACTGCATTGTACAGAGGCTTCCTTTGTCTCTGCCAAACTTTATGGCTTCCAGAAATTAAAGGGATTATTAACAGGATAATGGTACTTTTCCTGTCAGTTTTAAGAAATAATGTTTTCAGCAATAACTGCAGGGATAGTTATTTCAGCTGGAGTTTAGTACTGAAGAATCCTATAGTGACAGTTTCCATTGTGTCCAATTGGGCAGAACTGTAGCCAACAATGCGGTTTATAGTCATTAGTTGTAACTCAATGGGTAGGGATAAGGAAATTAAAAGAGCTTTCTCTTCCACAAGCTTAGCCTGGTCTCCATAATATGTGGATGGTCTTGGGGTAGATAAACAAATTTAAGGAAGTTCAGCGGACACTATTTTATGAGAGTCTTTCTTAAACTGTATCCTTTGATGTTGGGAATTAGTCACAAAATTCTTATTTTTTCTACTGGAAGCTAAAATAATATTGGTTTAACTTAAAGAAAATAAAATTAACATTTTTGAGTATGTAATATGTGTCAGATATTAAATGGGATCCTTACATATACCATTTAACTTTATATTCACATTAAAGTCCTGTTTATAATCCCTATAAGTGATAGAGGCAACAACTGGCAAATGTGAGAGCTGAAATTATAACCTAGATACAGCTAACTTCAGAACTGTGTCTGTTAGTTTTCTAACCAACTAGCATTCTCAATATTATATTAACTTATAGTTGTATATTAAGGAAATGAAATATTTTGTCATAAATACCTGCATTCTTAAGGGGATTGATACTCTGTTCAATCTATTTTCTTTAGACATTTTAATGTACATTCCATAACAGTTAACTCTGAATCTTCACACTGTCATCATGACTAATTGATCTAATCAATAGCATCAATGCAGTGGATGATTTAAATACACTTCAATGTAGACTCATGTCAATATTATATGTTTGGGCCACCCAGTTGCTCAAATTGAGTAAGCAAGTCAAATTAATTCCAATAGCACTAGATAGATACTACTTCAATGACTGAAATTTCTTCTCAAACATTTGTCTTTAATGTATAACGAATCAAATTCTTTAACACCTATAGGATCTGGGTACTCATTATCTCAGATAGCAGACATATTTGGATCCCTCTGGCACAAAATCTTGCCCGTACTTAAATGCAAATCCATATTTGAAATACTTATCTAAAGCAGACATTAATCCCCTTGCTCATGACAGGCTTTCAAATACTAAAGAGAGATACCTAATTCCCCTGCGAGACCACTATTTGCTATTTTAAAATGCCATACTGCCTTTCATAATTTGTCTTGTGAAATAGCTTAGAGTCCCTTCAGTTTTTCTTCATTTTTATCTGAATTAATTTCATTTTTAGATACCTGACATTGAACATTTGATGAAACAAACATTTGAAGAAATGTCATACCCTTAATTCCCTCAGCTGGCAAATCATGTTATTTGTCATACACAATCATACATCTTTTGAGGGTCTTGTCATTTGTGGTAGCTACAGAATCTAGTGAAATATACATAGTCACCTTTTTTAAAAAATTAACTGGGAGATTATACATTTTAAAACAGTAATTATGTTTCATTTATAGTTAAACTGTAAGAAACTGAAAGTATAGATGACATAGGTGAGTAGTTAACCAATGTTTGCTCTCTAGCAGTTATAGCAGCCATGAATGAATGTATCAGTTTATGCAAACATTCTTTTAAAGCTGACTTACATGATCAAGTAATTTGTAAGGTTTTCCTACAATATATTCATCTTCCAGACTCAATTTATTTTCTCCAGTAATGATAAAATAGTTACACAGTTGAATAGAGAACTACTGAGGTCAAACCTCATACAATAAAGACACTCAAATTGTTCTTTTAAAGCTTCCTCTCCTTTTAGGATTTTTATTTGTGCTAGGAGTTTTAAATCAAAAACCAATTAGAATAAAAGAAAATCCAATTTTATGGGCCATGGAGACCATACTATTTCATTTATCACTACACAGTCTCTCCCACTTAGATATTTTCACACATTTTATTCCTAGGGAATACATTTTTTCCAACTGCATCAGTAAACTAAAGATGTAACATTGTTCGGTTTTTTTTGTGTGTGCTTTGTTCTCACCTGACATCAGCTGAAGTCAGTTGTCAATCTCCAAGATGCAATGAGAACAAATTCTTGCCATGCTGAGGTCTTGACACAGTTATTGTAGTGCCAACGAAAGTTTTCTCTGCAGGACACGTTTTCTCAACATCTTAAAAATGTAATCCTTGTAAAATGTTTTTTTTTTTTTCATCCACATGAATTCCCATATGGTGCATTTATATGACTGTACATATATCAAAGGAAAAATGCATACTTCTAAATTTACTACTAATTTAAGAGTAGTGTGAATATGTGATCTAGCAGATATATAACCAAAATGTAAGAAATATATTAAAATCTATTTAGTTTTTTCTCTGTAACAAAAGAAATAAAATATAAATTAGCATATTTGTCATTTCATACTTGGTACTAAGTATGGCTCAGGGACCAAACGTAAAAAGAAAAATATAATAGATTATGTTATAAAATTATATGAACCCTTATGCTTTGGAGTCTAAATAAATACAATTTCTATGTTATATATATTAATAGCATATTTCAAATATGACCCATAAAATAGGAAAATGAAAATGTGTACTTAGAAAATGCAATCTTTAGTTCTTTTAGACATTCTTTCATCTTTGTTCCCCCTAATAAAATCATTATTTTCATCCTATTTTATTTTTGGAAAACTATAAATTATAAAATAAACAAAACTTCAAAATTAGTGAATCACAGAGAATGCACCTATTCTAATTGCTGTAGCTCAGCTTAGTGACTATATCTGTTATTGAATTTCAGTGACTAATATTGGCAGTTAAACGGATAGAGAGGGATGGAATATATGACAATCAATGTAATGAAAGACATTAAATCTCTGGAAAGTGACAAGCCATATTTAGAAAAGAAGTCAGGATAGATGACATTAAATATGGTGACACCATTTTACTCTGTCACATATTGCTACAGTGTATATTTGTGTCTTTTATAGACAAAGTTAAATACCAACCAAGACATTTTTGAATATTAATTTGAGTCTAGGGAAAAAAAATTGGAAAAGACTTGCAACTCAGCTATCATCTAGGATTAGACTCTTATCATCTAGATAAAATTAGCTTGAACAAATATTTGTGGTCTTGTAGAAAGAAAGATGTTTTCTGCAGGATTTCTATAGCAATCTACGATCAGATTGCCACCTGTGGCTCCATTTCTTTCATTTATCTAACTCTCTTTTTTTTCTCTACTTCTTTTTTCAGTAACAATTTCAAACATCAGTAGTTCCCCCTTGCCTTGAAATTTTCCAGCCCCTCAACTTGATCAGGTAAACAGAAATACAAAAAAAAAAAAAGTACTTTTCTGTTAGATTTTAATGAAAGTTTGTCAGTCATGTAAGAGGAGTTAATGTTAATGAATCATTAAATATCATTTATCAAATATTTCTTTTCTGAAAAAGTCTTCAGAGACACATTATCCACCAGCCATGTCAACCTTTGTTACATTGCTAGCCCTTGTCTCCTGGACACCTCTATGTATATTTCCTGCATGGATCTTCCAAATCTCTGCTCATTTTTTAAGTCCTTATTATCCTCAATTGTAGCCTATGTCATTACAATAGGTTTATTTAAAAAATATAGAAGACCTTGTAATCCTTTGTCAATAAGAAGGGTGATATTTTTTTCTTCTATAAAATAATCCATCTAGCATAGAAAATGGTAATATTTTAAAGCATTATCTCCCTTTTAGATGATTCAAATAATTTGTAGTGTGATAGAGCCAACATGTGGGTGAGAATTGTGAGATTTCCAATCTTAGCTCTGATCTTTATTAGCTATTGCATTTTAGGAAAGTTGTAGTAAACAGAATATCTAAATATCTCCATGTCCTAATCCCTGGAAACTCTGAATATGTTACTTTATATGGAAAAGGGGACTTTGAAGATGTGATTAAGATAAGGACCTTAGAATGGGAGATATTCTTATATTATCTGGGTAGGTCCAAATAAATCACAAGAGTCCTTAAAAGAACATTTCCTGGCTGAAGTCAGAGTCAGAAAGATATGTGACAACAAAGTGATCAAAGAGATGCAATGTTTCTGACTTTCAAGGAGAGAAAGGGGGCCACAAACGAAGGAATCTAGGTGACCTCTAAAAGCTGGAAAAAGAAAGAAAACATATTCTACTCTCAAGGCTCCTAAAATGAACACAGTCCAGCTAACGCTTTGATTATAGCCTGATAAAAATATGTGTTGTCCTTCTAACATACAGAACTATAAGATAATAAAATTTCATTGTTTCAAACAACTAAATTTGTAGTAACTTTCTACAGCAGCAATAGAAAACTACTATAGTAATCACTTCTTTTTTTCTTATTTCTTCTTCATATAAAGAGGTGATTGAGTGAAAACTCTCCAAGACCTTTCCAGATTTCAATTATCCAATGAACTTGCCTAGAGTGGTAATTTTGGGAGGTCAATATTTATTACCTTTCTGTGGAATCACTTATTGCCTTTAATATAATAGCATTAATCCATTCATGAGGATTCCACCCTCATGACTTAAATACCTCCAAAAGGCGCCCCCCAACACTGTTGGAGACTAAGTTTCCAACACATGAATTGGGGAGAACACATTCAGACCATAGCAACTTTCGAGTAGAGACAGCCAGTAACCATGAGTTTATAAATAAAAAGGGCTTGCTCTCTTTTGCTGCCATGTTAGAATACAAAGTTCATACCTCTCTTGCCCTTCTACCTTTCTGCCATGTGAGGATGCAGTAAGAAAGCCCTCACCAGATGCTGGTCCCTTGATCTCAGACTTCCGAACCTCCAGAACTGTGAAAGAATAAATTTTTGTTCTCTATAAATTACCCAATCTATGGTATTCTGTTACAGCAGCACAAAATGGACTAGGACAGAAGTGCATCTTAAATGCTCTGTATCCCAACATCTCCTATAGTAAAATCACTGAGATCAGGAAACCTTCAAACGAATACTTTTTAATGTCAGGTAGCACAGGCTTTATTAAAAGGTTCACTGACTGTTAGGTCTGGGTGTGATCTTTTCAAGGTTTTCTAGTGCTACACTGGACTTTGATTACCTCACTCCTGCCTGAAATCATATCAGATAATTATTTCCTTTTTTATGGGTTAGTAACAGAATTTAATATAAAAAAGACAGAAAATAAGTTTACCAGTGATTTACTCGCCCAGATTGGTGGTAATATCCCATCATTTCCAGATTCCCTGTGCTTGTAAGAAATCTTTGTTATTGTTATCCCTTGTTCCTTGCTATCATTAATATGAAACCAAAGGAATCCTCTTCCTTCAATCTTTCCAAGTATTCAGTTGACCATTTTTGAGTTAACTATTAAATCATTTGCAATACCCATCTCTCTTATTTTTATAGTCCTCTGGAAAAGAAAGTGATTTTCAAAAATCCTTTCCCCACTATAAAAGTATTCATTTATAGCTTTTAAAAATATAAATGTGGCCTCTTTGTTTCTCTAGGCTGCTGTCAATGCACACATTTCAGTATAGGTGATCTAATCTAAATGGCTTGTGTGCTTCAGAAAGCAGTTTTCATGGCGATAGCATACCTAATGAGCATGCTAATAACCTCTGTAACATAAAAAAAAAATCGTCAAGATGTAATGTAAGGTGAATAACAAATAAACTTTGTATTCTTCCTTTTAGACACAGCTGGGCTCAGCAGGCTGGGCTTAACTCAGATAAATCATGAAAAGCAAATGAATAACTATGGTCTCAAATAATCTACAAAGAGCATTTAAACTTACAATTAAAGCCCAGATTGTACTAAAACTGGCAGACAGTCTCCATTTTGTACTTTTTAGCAATTGCTGCTTATTAACACATCTAGAATTGCATTTATTCCATTAAAATATTTTGTGTTAGGTACCAGAAAAAGTATGTAAACGATATATAAAAGGTGTGGCAGAACTTACTGTTTATATTTGGCTTCCTTTATTCATTCTATTCAATATTCAGTGTATTTGACCTAGGTACTTACACCAGGAAGATTGAAAATGACTTGATGCTCTTTCTGCTCCTTGGTTTGAGGTGGATTTTCCTAAGTCAAACTGCTTTAGATGGATTTGAGAGCTGGGATGGGGTCCAGTGAAACATGCAGAATACAATGAGTTAAGGATTTGGTGATAAAGGACAAATTTCACGTCGAGTTGTAGGAACAGGGCCTGCATAGAAACATAATAAAAACTACTTTTGTAAAAATAAAATTAATACTTTATTTATTCACTTATTCAACAAATATATGCTGAGAATCTATAATTCTCTTCAGACACCGAAGTCCATACAGGCAACCACGATGTAAGAATTTTCTCAGCAGTGATCACGGCATCAGACACCAGCATGTCGATTGAACTAAGGGAATTTACATCAGGAGTTCACCAGGGGGAACACTTAAAATCTACTCTTTTATCATTTCTCAAGAATACCTGTTTATTAACTATAGTCCTCATGTTGTAGAAAAGATTTCTTGAAATTGCTCCTCCTATCTAACTAAGGTTTTGTATCAACATCTCTCCAACTGCCCCCTTTTCCTCTACCATCTCAGCCCCTGGTAACCACCGTTATGCTGTCTACTTCTAGGATTTTGTGTTCTCACAAAAAACAATAACTATGTGAGGTCATGTATGTATTAATTAGCTTGATTTAGCCATTCCATTACATATATATATTTCAAAACCTCATGTTGTATGTGATAAATATATGTAATTTATTTGTCAATTAAAACATTAAAACTTTAAAAGCAAGTAAAAATTGCTCACAGATACAGAAACACTGGAGTGGGGCAAAAACTAAATTAACTTAACAGCACAACATGGAAAAGACTGGATAAATGAATCAAAGCAAAATAGAATTATCAGGTCTTTTAAAATGTAGTTCATTTATGGCCACACATATAATTTATGTACAGTACAATACTATACTTCCAATTCTTTCCTCTCATATTTTGTGCTATTTTGTTAAATATTTTCCTTTTATCTATATTCTAAAATGATCATATTTGCTAACAGTTTTGATGATAACGGATCCTCTCATTATCTGTTTCACTGAAAAAAAGTCTTTATTTCACCTCTATATTTGAAATATATTTTTTCCATATGTAGAATTTAGAGTCGAGAAGTTTCTTTTTTATTGTTATGCTTTTAGCTTTTTAAGATGTTGCTGTATTGTCTTCTGGCTTGCATAGTTTCTAATGAGAATTCTACTTTGATTTTCTGTATGCAATACATATGTTTCCTCTGAATAACCCTCAATATTTTTCTTTATTTTTGTTTCAGATATTTGAATATTATATGTTTAAGTTTTAAAATTTATATTCATTCTTGAGTTTCTCTTTTTGAGTCCATGGTTTGATATCTTTGATTATTTTTTGGAAAACTCTGGGCCTTTATATCTTTTTTTATTGATGCATAGTAGTTATACACATTTAGGGAATACAGTGTAATATTTTGATACACTCATACAATGTATAATGATCAAATCAGGGTAATTGGGATATCCATCACCTCAAACATTTATCATTTCCTTGTACTGGGAACATTTCAAATCTTCTCTTCCAGCTATTTTGAAATACAAAAAAAATTTGTAATTATAGTCACCTTACTGTGCTATCAAATAACGGAACTTATTTCTAGGTTCTTAAATCTTTAAATTTTGCTTTTGCCTTGTCTCCATCTTCTCCTTCGGAGATCCTTATTAGATGTGTGATATTATCCAGCACCTCTTTAATGCTCTGTTCTTTCTTCCCACTCCTTTTTTCTATCCGTGTTTTTATTTCAGTAGTTTCTATTTCACATCTGTCCATGCTATGCTGTTAAGCTATTCCACTAGACTCTTTAACATATTGATTATAGTTATTTTAAATTCTTTACCCAATGATAGTTTTAATATATAATTTATCCCTGAATCTGGTGCTGAGGCCTGATTTGCCTCTTAAGGTTTTTACCTATTTGTTTGTGTATCTTGTCATTTTGATTAAATGACAGACATGGTGTGTAAGAAAATTCACATAGTGTATACGTCTGAAAATGTGTGTGCCTTTTCTTTTGCTAGACTGTTAGTGTGGGATTTGAGTCAATTTAGGCAGGAATTGATTTTTTTTAGGTCTTCACTGTGAAAACTTTCTAAAGTTCCTGGAGCTAAAATTCATGAAAACATATCTATCGTCCCCCATAACTAGGCCTCCCTGGAGTATTTTACTCTCAGACTTGTCCACAGTTAGCTTCCAGAAATTTGTCATTTGTAGTTTAGGCTTTCCTATTCCTTTACTAGTTTCTGCTAAGGTATTTAATGAGTTTCTTCTCCAGTAAATTGTGATTCTTTGTATTTGGCTGTGTATCTTTTCAATCTCAGAGACTGTGATCTTCCCTGTGTCCTCATTTTCGTGACATATCTATGCAGAGTTGTTGATTTTTCCAGTCTGTTTAATGTTTTACTTGTTAGGATGAAGTGACAACTTCTAAGCTTCTTAGATGTAGGACCAGAACTGGGAATTCCATCCTCTCCATTAATTTAAAAATGGAGGCTACCTACTCCTTCATTTTCAGTGTTGTCTTAGTGGAAATATGTAGATGAGTATGAAAGAATTAACATATCCCAGCATCAAATAATTAAAGAAAGCTCAGAATGTATTCTACAAAAAACTATAACATTACAGTGTGAACATTTAATTTTCTCCAAAATACTGAATGCTCCCTAAGGATCTGTAGCAAGGCCAGTCTTTTTTCTAAGTAACTATCTTTTATTCTTATAAACAAGTCAAATTAAAGATCTTGGTTCTTTCCTGCTCATCCCATCTTATTACAAGTAATTGAGACATGCTGAAGCAAATTCAGGACATTAATTCTATTACAATTCGGGAGAGACATAATTCTTGCCTGTATTATGCTATAATAATGAAAAGTCTATATTTCATAGAGGCTAATAACAATAAAAAAAAGGGATGTGAATTCAAAGATATTTGGATCCTGTGGTAGATGGAATAATGACCCTCTCAAAAATGTCCTTGTCCTAATCCCTGAACCTATAAATTTCACTTTACATGGTAAAAGGGGGTTCACAGATGTTAAGGGTTTCCAGGTGAGGAGATTATTCTATCTTGGCAGGCTCAATGTTATTCTAAGGGTCCTTATAACAGGAAGGCAGGAAGGTCAAAATTAGAGAAGGATATCTGAGGACAGAATCAGAGGTTAGAGTGTTACCATTGCTGACTTTGAAGAAAGAAGAGATTCACAAGCCAACAAATTCAGGCAGCCTCTAGGAGCTGAAAAATGTGATAAATTCCTTTCCCCCCAGAGACTCCAGAAGGAATGCAGCCCTACCAACGCTCGGATTTTAGCCCAGTGAGACTTCTGATCTCCAGAACTATAAGGTAATAAACTTGAGCTGCTTCAACTCACTGAGTTTACAGCAGCAGCAGGACACTAATATAGGCTCTGATCTCATTTCCAGTACTCGTCAGAATGTGGACAGCAGATTTCATGGGTTTAAGAATGAGTTGGTCTTAAGGTAGTGAGGGCCTTGAGTTTCAAAAACTTTTATAATGGAAGTTATTTTTCAAAGCGCATACGTGATAAGGTGAGAAGGAAGAAGGTAAGAAGTCTTGTGACGGTAAAATACCAAGGAATACAAGGATTGGGTAGTGTCTAGTAGCACCTTTATACGGCATGAGCAGTTCCACATAACGTCCTCATCCCTGGCAAGCACTCCTGATCGATTCAAGCACTGAATCACGGCCACTATGTAGCCTTAAGATACAACATGCTAGTGAATGCAGCGACTACTATTGATTTTTTAGTTGGAAGATATGTCATTCAGAATTCTCTCAGAAAAATGTAGAGAAACCACTCAAAGTATTTAAAACATAGGTAATTTGATAGAGAACTAGTTACATAGGTCACAGAAGAGCTGGGAAGATAAAAGGGGAAATCAAGCATACTCAGAGATTAGCAATAGCAGAAAAACACTACAACCCCTAAGCAGCTGAGACAAAGGGGAAATTGGGAGTCCAAAGGCCGGAACCACCCTGCAGCAGGGGTAACTATGGCTTGTCACTTTGGAGCTGGAGCCGCTGTGGGAAAATTGTGTGAGGGAGACAAGGGATGATGGCTCCTCCTTTTCTAACCACGCTATCGTTTGCTGCTAGTGCCTCCCATTAACTCCAGACAAGATGGAAACTAGCTAAAATTTTAGCCAAGGAAACATATTCAGCAAGGGTCAGACTCTGTGATGGACAAAGGAGAGCGGAGAAGGGGAAGGAAGTGATCTGAGAAATTGGCTTTGGACTAGCTTAGCATGTGAGGTTAAGGGGAAAAAAAGACTTTTAAGAAACCTCTTGATTATGTCAAGAAACACTAAAGATAGTATTTTGAAAATTAGGGATTTGAGGTCACGAGTGGTGGCTTATACCTGTAATCCCAGTGCTTTCGGAGGCTGAGGTGGGAAGATCACTTGAGACAAGGAGTTTGAGACCAGCTTGAGCAACACAGAAGACCCCATCTCTACAAAAAAAAAAAAAAATTAAAATTTTAAAAATTAGCCTGGTGTGGTGGCATGTACCTGTAGTCCCAGCTACTCAGGAGGCGGAGGCAGGAGGATTGCTTAAGCCCAGGAGTTGGAGGTTGCAGCAAGCTGTGATGATGCCACTGCACTTTAGCCCAAGCAACAGAGAGAGACTCTCTTTCACACACACAAACACACACACACACAAGAGAAATTCAATAAAAAAGAACACATTTTCCAAGACGTAGTAATAATCAAAACTGAAGTGTATAAGACTGATATTTTTGCTTATGTAGATATCTTTTTTCTGCTTGTTTGTTTGTCTAAAAGACATCAGCCTGGTATACTTCTTGCATTACAAAAAATTTAAAAATTTCATTTCCTCTCACACGACATCTCCATGTGTAATTAACTATTCTAACTTATAAAGTCAATTTACACATTAGAAAGTTATATAGGTGAAATTTCCAAGTGATTATTTTAAATGAGACTTTTGTGAAAGTAATTGTAAAGGTGTGCTTTTAGATTAATATAATACAATAGCAGAATGTTGACTGGATATAGTCATAATTGAGCCATATCTCTTATAGTTCCATATTTCTGATATATATAACATTGATATTAATAAGGTACACAAATTTTGGAACATAAATGGTTTTTAAATTGCAAACTATAAAGTTGATGGATATGTTAGATGCATTTCCGTATTGCTATATATAATCATTTCAGGCTTAAAATTATCATTGACATTTGAAGTCAAAAGTGAAATAAAATGTATGCCAATTAGTAGGCAATAATAATTTTCCTCGAGAAGATTATAGAAAGTACCCAGTACACAGATGATTGACTTCACAAAAGTAATCATCAAGGCATAATCTGTCTCTCAACACTGATCAAGCTTTTCCCTCTCTGATTCATCAGAACCGTGACAGACTTCATGCCCATCTGTCATAATCAATTGGATCTTTTTCAGCTGACAGACTAAAGCACAGAGGGGAATTCCTAGGTGATGTGATGGCCAGCATTCCCTTCTGTCAGGAAATTGCAAGGTAGATTGAGTGAGGATTCATTGCACGTATGACAAATGGCTGCATTTCGGTTCCTCAAAACTACAAAATGAAATTAACTGCACTTATCTATTGTTCTGTCAAATTAGGGAACTTCCACATTTTATTTACAAATATTATGGTATCTTTTGCCTTATATCTGCCACAAGAGTC
Organism: Avahi laniger; assembly: GCA_963575035.1. Taxonomy (NCBI): domain Eukaryota; kingdom Metazoa; phylum Chordata; class Mammalia; order Primates; family Indriidae; genus Avahi; species Avahi laniger. The sequence continues at coordinate 17,785 of CAUYSK010127628.1, forward strand.
AGTCCATTATTTAAAATTTCTCTAAGTAACATGGGTTAATCACACTACTTTAACTTAGTACTAGGAAGATGAAATTTCCAATCTCATTTCTTTGGTTTAAAAATTATGCATTGAGCTCCTGCTGTGTACTAATTTTTTATCGTAATGAGATTACCATCTTATAGGAGAAATAAATACATAAACAAGGTATTCCCATGCAGGATATTCCATGTAAAAATGGAACTAAGAACAAAATTAGCATTTAATAATTAGTAGTGAGTAATTAACTCTCTGAAGGATGCGACAAGTATTTATGAGAAGCAAAACTTACCTTTTGGGGGAAATGAGCTTCAATTTGAAAAACAGGTATAAGTGTTTTTATCGCACAAGTGAGGATATGTTTTCCACCTCATTTACATGGCCACAGATATCTCTGACATATCAGTTTTATTTCCTTGGGATATATACTCACTAGTAGGATGGCTGGATCATATGGTAATTTTATTTTAAATTTTTTTGGGAACCTCCATACTGTTTTCCATAATGGCTGTACTAATTTAAAATTCTATCTACAGTGTACAAGGGTTCCCTTTTCTCCACATATTTGCCAGCCCTTGTTCTCTTTTGTCTTTTTTATAATAATTATTCTAACAGGTGTGAGATGATAGCTCATTGTGGTTTTAATTTTCATTTATTTGATTAGTAAAGCATTTTTTATATACCTGATGGCCATTTGAATATTTTGTTAAGTGTCTATCCAAGTACTCTGCCCATTTTTAATCTAGTTATTTGTTTACTTACTATTGAATCATTCTTTATATATTCTTTATATATTTTGAGTTCTTTTGAGTTTTTTATGTATTTTGGATATTAATGCATTTTATATGTATGGTTTGAAAATATATTCTACCATTGTCTAGGCTGTCTCTTTACTCTGCTGATTATTTCCTTTGATGTGCAGAACTTTTTAGTTTGATGTCATCCCATTTATCTAATTTTGCTTTTGTTGCCTATGCTTGTGTCTAAAACAATCTTTGCCCTGACAAACATTATGAAATTTTTCCCTGTGTTTTCTTCTATTAATAGTATTTTTATAGTATCAGGTCTGGTCTTACATTTAGGTTTTTAAATTCATTTTGAGTTGATTTTTGTTTATGGTGTGAAATGAGGGTTTCGTTTCATTCTCTTAATTTTTCTATTGTGTGTTTTTGGCATCTATGTCAAAAATCAACTGACTAGAAATCCAAGGATTTATTTCTGGGCTTGCTATTCTGTTCCTTTGGTCAATATGTATGATACTATGCCAGTACTATGCTGTGTTGGTTACTTTAGCTTTGTAATCTGTGGATTGCTTTGGGTAGTATAATCGCTTAACAATAGTAATTCTAGTCCATGAACACGGGATATCTTTGTATTTACAGGTATCTTTTTAAATATCTTTCATCAATGTTTTATAGTTTTCAGATAACTTTCTTCATGTAATTCTACACTCTAATTCAGCTGATTTTAGATTTTGCAGTTTTGAATCTTCCTGTAAGTGAAATTTTCTCATTTCTACTTCTGATTATTGGTAATATTGAAAAACCTATAATCATACAGCACATTAATTCTAATGCTGTACTAACATCTCTTCAGTTTTCTAAGTATACAAGCTTTCTAAGTACGTAAGTTTAATGTTTTTTTAACTAATATTTATATCAGTAAATTGTATTTCCTGTATTCTTGTATTTGCTAGAGCTTCCAGATAATGGTGCTAGAGAATTTTATTATATCTTTCTTAAAACAAATGGGTAATATTTCGCATTTTGACTAAAATTTCCTGAATATCTCTCTTATACTATTTACAATAGTCACAGTTTCTAGCTAAACTTATTTTATTTGCTGTTGTTTTTGTTTTTATTTTTAATTAGTGACTTTGGATATTATAAAAGAATGTTAGCATTTTTCATAAGACCACATGATTATTCTAATATAACTTAGTGCTATATAAATTATATTGTTAAATTTCAAAGCTGTTTTTGTTTTAAAAATAATTACTTACCTTGGCTGAATATTATCACTTTTTTAGCATCTTGGATAAGACCACATGATTTTTCTTCTATAATTTACTGATACATAAATTATATTGTTAACATTTTTAGTGTTGATCCACCTTTGACGTCTTAGACTGCAGTAAGTAGTCAGTAGTTTTACTAAATTAAATTTATGACACTGGTATTAAACATAATCTGGTTAATAAATTAAATTTAGGAGACTTCATATTTTTTATATTCTTGAACAGTTTTGATTATATTGGGCTTAACTGCTACTTAAAAATAAGTGGAATTCAGCTGTAAAATCATCTGATGAGGGTGCTTTTTAAGAATAGACCTCCAATTACCTTCACAATTTCTTCTATAGTAATTGATTCTCAAGTTCTTTGTCCTTATTCCTTTAATATTGTAGTGTAACCATTACTAAGCAATCATCTATTTCCTTCAGATTTTTAAATTTTTCTCTAGAGTTTACAGGTTACATTCTCTTAAAAATCCATTAATTTTGCTATGTCTGAATAATTCTGTTATTCTTAAACCTCAGTGCATTACTCTGTCACTTTATTCTTTATTCAAGCACATAAATTAGTTTTTTATTAATTTATCATTTCCAATATTTGCTTATTTTACATTTCATTATGTTTTGTGTCAGCTCTTACTATTATTAAATTATATTTTCTTATATTTTTAAAATTTCATTGAGTTCTTTCTTAAAATAAGTATTAAGATATTTTCTTCCCTATTGATGAGGGCATGTAATGGTACACATACTAATCTCAACTTGATATGCTGGATTCACTCATACGTATCATTTGGGGGAGGCTCCCTTTTAATAAAATATTTTTCCCTATAGCAGTGTAAGTCTATGGTATGTTGATATCCTAACCCCAGTACCTGTGATTGTGACCTTTTTCAGAAATAAGAGTTTTTGCAAATGTGATCAAATTGAAATGAAGTCATCAGAGAGGGTTAGCTCCAATTCAATGTGATTTGAATCCTTATAATAATAAATAAGCAGAGGAAAACATACGAAGACACACATAGGGAAAATGACATGTGACAATAGAGGCAGAGATTGAAGCACTGTCACTGCAAGCTAACAAATGCCAAAATTTTCTGGCAAACCTCTGGAAGCTAAAAGGAGGCAATGAAGGATTCACTATTACAAGCTTCACATGGAGCTTGTCCCTGACAACACATTGCTTTTGGACATCTAGCCTCCAGAACTGTGAGGCAATAAATTTCTTTTGCCTTAAGCCACCAAATTTTGGTAATTTGTTATAGCAGCCCCAGGAAACTAACATACCCACAAAAAATGACTCATATAGATTTTTCAATTTTTTTCTGATTGAAACAGTCATACCATTGCTCTTTCAGAACTAGTGCAACGATTTCAGAAATTTCTTTATCTGTGTTGTTTTAAATAGACTCCCAGAGGAAAGATCCTTATCAGAAATGAGACATTTATTTGTGCTTCTGTAAATTACTGGAAATAGGAAGATTTACCTGCCACTTTCCGGAGAATCAGAATTGTGAGTCATCCCTCCATAATTTATTTAAAGCTTTTCTATCTATAGTCTACCTACCAGAATATTCTTACTATAAATGTTGATTTAGGGCCATTTTCCACCTTCAGTAAAGATGAAGATTCATAGCACTTTTGTTTTATTTGGTTGTATCTTTTGCTTTTTATGTGGAAATTTTATGTTTTCATAATCTTATACTTCTTCTTCTTTCCAAAAGTAAGCTTTTTGATAGATTGAACTATGATTATTTATTTTTATAACTTTCACACCTAAAAGATTACTAGGAACATTGTAAGCATATACTAAAAATATATTAAAGGAATGATTATTGTCTATTCATTCACTTAATGACAAAGAAGTGAAAAAAGAAAAAAAAACTTCCCAAAGCTATACAATATTTGACCACAGAATACTGAATTTAATATGATCTTTTATTATATAAAATATACAGTAACAGTACATTTGAGGTCCAACCACTGGTGTTAAAAAGGAATTTTCTAGCATGAGCAAAATATTTTTAAAAGATACTTCAATATTTGTTTCTGAGGGTGGTATATATTTTTAAGTTGATATTTTCATGGTTTCTGAATTTTTACCTGGCACTTTTCAGAGCAATAGTGGCTACATAAATATTGAGAAATAGGATTTAGAATCTAAGTTCCATTTCTATTAATCTTTGTGCATTAGTGTCTTCCAGTCAATTAAACAGGCCTGCCGCCATATTCACCTATGACTGATGTGAAGATAGCATTCGGCTTTAGAACTCTTGGTGCATAAAAGATAGCAATCTATGAAACACACTGAGCATATATACAGCATTAAAATAAAAAAAATCAAACTGCCTTTATCCATGACCTATCAATAGCTAGAAAGTCCATTTTAATAGCTAGTCATTAGGGACTTGCCTTACAATAAAATAAAGAATACTTGTTTAGGAAAATGGCATCGGCTTTTAGTAATTATTTTCATTTCCTGTCTTCTTTTACCCTAAGAATTTATTAAAAATCTAAATTTAATTAGCACTCCTTTGAAAAGTCCTTAATTACATTTTATAAAAATCACTGACCATAAATAGTTGGATTGCTTGTTCAACTTTCACAAACAGAATGCATGAGAAAAAAAAAATAAAAAACCAACAATCAAGAGAAATACATGTCTTAAATTCTTCAAGAGAGTTAATGAAAAGCTGAAACAAAAAAATGTCTCTGAAGAACTACCAGTTATGTTATAAGTTAAAACACTATTATTTTTATAGGGTCATTATTATTCCTGTGTGTCCAATACTTTCTGATTTTCCCTGTTTTTCTGACTACCTGTTAGGGTATTACTTCTTTCCCATTGTTTACTCTTGTTTTGAAATTATCCATCTAAGGTATAATGTTTTTCACTATTGGAAAGATAGGAAAGATAGTGTGACCAGGCAGATGCTTTTCCCTAAGATATTTGAATCTTTAGGTTAGTGCTAAAAGAATGGAATATATTCCTCTTGTCAAAATGCACCTTTGAGATTGATCTAATTATTAAAATTTGTCAGATGTTCCTTTTTCTCAATTTGATTTTTCAATTTCTTTTTTTGTAAAAAAAGTCTGGAATATATTACCATATTATTCTGATTAAAATGTTTTTCTTAATAAATTATCTTGAATCTTTTCTTGTCACACCATTTAAATAAATTACTCTGACCCATATTTGTAATAAATCAGATCAGTCATATTTATAGAATAAATTGAAATAAAATAAGTCTAATGATTGATATAAAAGTTGATCTCTATAAATGCAGGGGTGCATTTTTCAATTTTTTTAATTTCAAAGTATTATGGGGGTACCAATGTTTTTGGTTACATGGATTGCTTTTGTAATGTTCAAGTCAGGATTAAAAGTGTGCCTGACACCTAGATAGTGTTCATTGTACCCATTAGGTAGTATTCACCCATCCCCTTCTTCCCCCTTCCCTTGCTTGATTCCATTTATGATTTACTTCCCTCTAAACACATAGTGAGTATATGTGATGTTTGTTTTTGCATTCTTCAGAAACTTCACTTAAGATAATGGTCTTCGGTTTCATCCAAGTTGTTATAAAGGCATTAAGTCATCCTAATTCATGGCTGAGTCATATTCCATGGTATATATATGCCCCATTTTATTAATCCACTCATGAACTGATGGGCACTTGGGTTGATTGCACATCTTTGCAATTGTGAATTGTGCTGCAATAAACATTTAGGTGCAGGTGTCTTTTTGATAAAATGACTTTTTTTCCTTTCGGTACATACCCAGGAGTAGAATTGCTAGATCAAATGATAGGTCTCCTTTTAGTTTCTTTGAGAAGTCTCCATACTGTTTTTCTAGACTTAAATTATCCTGCTAGATATTATCCCATTATCCTAAATTAACAATATTTTAATGAAAAACAGAAACCATATAACCAAGATTTAAACATATATTTTTTGCTTTGAAATATTTAAAACCTAATATATTATTATATCACATTATATTAGTAATCATATATTATTTTAAACTTTGGGTCAATGTTTAACTGTTAATTTTTTTAATCATAAGGACTGAAAAATGAAACTAGAATAAAATCATTTTTCAGATTTCAATTTTCTGATATTCCAGGGATGAACTTTGGAGTCTTCACTTCTGTTCTTATAACAAGAAAAAAGTTGGACAAATGAAAATCAATAGTTCTTTTCAGATACGTTAGAGAATTGGGGTCACAGAGCAAACCACTGTGCCCAAAATTAAAGAGGTGGACAGATGGGCACAGAGAATCACAACTTACCTAAAGAAAAGCACAGGAGAAAAAATAATCTTCACATCTACCTATACTGAAATAGGAAAACCTAAACTGTAATTGACAAATTGCTGGAGAGAGTGTAGACTGTCTAAGAGTTAAAAACTTCGGGAGCTTACCTTAGGCGGGCACATACTGTCATGAGTTTTGCCTTGAGAGCATTACCTGGTTCTCACAGTGAACACTGGAGAAAAATTCCCTTGCAGGGAGAGGAGAAAAGTAGCTATTTTCATATATGTCCCAAACATTCTGTTCTCCTTAATAAGATATACCCTTGAGAAAAACTATTTTACTAGAGCCTAACTGACCAGGGTAACCCAACTTCAGCTTCATTTTTCCTTCCTGTGTCACCTAGGGAGAAAAAAAAAAAAGCAAAACTGAGAAGCACATGTAGAGGTCATAGTCCAAGGGCAGGGACTCCTGTCACCTAAATACAGGGCTACAGAATGCTTCCTTCCCCCCACGTATCTTACCATCACATCCATTGGGCTCCTGGATAATAACAGGAACATACAACTGAAGGAACTATTTGCCCCCAGTGTTATATTAATAAGAAAAAGTCTCTAGGTAAACCAATAGGCAACAGGGAACACATAAACAAGGACACAGAGGAAGTTTTACCTCTGAAACCCACAGCAAAGAGTAAACACAGCACAATTTGCATGGAAGATATGCAATAACAGATGGATAATTAAGCAGAGAGATGAAAACTCTAAGAAAAAAAAGGAATTAAAAGGAAATGTTTGAAATAAAAAAACATCATAACTGAAAGGAAGAATGTTTTCAGTGGGTTCATTAATAGACACAGCCAAGGACAGATCTAGTGAGCTTGAAGACATGTCAACACAAACTTTTGAGCTGAAATGCAAAGAGAAAATAAAAAATAAAACCAGAACAGAAAATCTAAGAATTGTGGGGCAATTACAAAAGTTGTAACATTCATAATGGGACTACCAAAAAGTGAAAGAGAAAGGAACAGAAGAAAAATTTGTGGCAAAAATACTTGAGAATTTCCTACATTTAATGATTGATACCAACCCCAGATACAGAAATCCCAGAAAATACCCAACAGGATAAATACAAAAATTTACACTGAGGCATATCATATTCCAACCACAGAAAATCAAAGAGGAAGAAAACAACCTTGAAGGCTTCTGGAGAATAGAAAATGGGTATGGAAACACTTTACTTACAGAGGTGCAAGCATAAGAACTGGATCTGACTTGTCTTCAGAAATTGTACAGGCATGAGTGTGGACTGGAATATTCAAAGGGTTAAAAGAAAACAAACTCCAGCCTATAATTATATATCCACCAAAATCATCCTTGAAAAGTGGAGGAAAAGTAAAGACTTTCTTAGACAAAAAGAAATTGAGGGAGTTTGTCAACAGTAGACCTGCCTTGCAAGAAATGTTGAAAGAAGTTCTTCTAATAGAATGGAACTGATATGTCAGAAAATCTGGTCTGCCTAAAGAAAAGAAGAATGTTAAAGAAGGAATAACAGAAAATAAAATCTTTCATTTTTCTTATTCTTATGAGCTAACAGATAACAGGTTGTTCAATATAATAACAACAATGTGTTAAAGGATTACAGTTCATGGATAAGTTAAATGAATGATAATAATGTTACAAAGGATGGTAAGGAGGAATGGAGAATACTCTGTTATAAGGAACTTGCATTACCTGAGAACTGAGGTAGTGTTAAATGAAGAAAGACTTGAATTAGTTGTGACTGTATGCTGCAAACTCAATGGAACAACTAAAAGGGTTTTTTAAAGTATAACTGATATGCTAAGAGAGGAGAAAAATGGAATAATACAAAATACTCAATTAAAACAAGTAAAAGCAGAAAAATAGAATGGGAGAAAAATATAAATGAAAATGATAAAATAGAAAACAGTAACAAATATGGTAGATATTAATCCAGCTACATCAATAATCACATTGAGCATCTATGTCTAAATGTACCAATTAAAAGATAGATTATCAGAAACAAGACCCAAATATATGTTGTTCACAAAAAACCCATTTCAAATATAAAAACATGTGTAGATTAAAAATAATGAAATGGAGAAAGATATACCATGCCAACATGAATCAAAAGAAAGCAGGGGTAGCTATATTCATTTCAGACAGAGCAGACTTCAACCAAGGAAATTTAT
>CAUYSK010127632.1:0-41004 GCA_963575035.1 Avahi laniger
CAATAGCATACAAGCATAAGTGGTTAACCAATTAGCAACAGGATTCAAAAGATAGCCAATTAGCACTAGTTTTTACAGGCATTTGCTTTGTGACAGGCTTTTAACTTTGTTTAACTGTTTTGCGGTTTTAGCGGAATTTCCCAGAAGTTTCCTAATACCATTTTTCAGAAGTTCCCTTAACACTAGGGATACAGAAATGAATAAGGCCAGGTCCTTGTCCACAAAAGCTTATAAAATGGAGGTCATATGTGGCACATGTTGTCACAAAAATCGACGCTACTTCTTAACTCAGTAGCTGCCAAAAATAATTTCTAAAAATATTTTCTTGTACTCATGTGCATTGCTATTCCATCTATAATAGTGAAAGATTAGCTACCTACCACCCAAATACTCAGCAATTAATAAATATTTAAAGTTACAATAACTTAGTAATAGAGTAAAATTTAACATTGTCACTAAAACTATAAATATAAGAACTATGGAGACATGTAAAATAATGCCAAATGCAAAGAACACAAAATAGTACATACAAAATAATTAACTGAAAAGTTATGTATGAACAACTTAAGAATTAGATGTCAGTAAATTTTATAAATGAGGCTTTATGTTTTGAATGGAGGATTAGTATTGCTGTAGTCAATAGAGCTGCTAATATACAGTGCCTTCTAAAAATACTCCATCTCAACCTTTCTACTTCCCAGATTTTTAATATATTGTATGTTAATATATATAACATATATTGGTTTCCACGCACAGTGCCTGGCTCATAGCTCTATAGCCTTCATTACAGTCTTGTTATAGTGCTGGGCCTCAGGAAACAGCATCTCTCTGGCTTTCCGTACCTTGGCCTCCCCCCTACAGCCTTTCTGATTGTGGGTCATAAGACCCTCACTCCAGTGAGGGTCCTGCCCCATACCCTGAAGGCTAATCACATTTCCCACAAAAATCCAAGAGGACTGGGTTGGGAGAGCTCCCACAAAGCTGAACATGCTGGGGTTCCTGGGGGTGGTGGCCTGGGGAAGGCATGGAGCTCTGTGCCCCTCCCCCATAACTCGCCCTACTCATCCCTTCATCTGTATCCTTTGTAATATGCTTTATAATTAACCAGCAAAGACAAGTAGGTGTTTTCCTGGGTTCTGTGAACCACTCCAGCAAATTAATCCAATCCAAAGAGGGAGTCATGGGAACCCCAACTTGAAGGCGGTTGGTCAGAGCTCCAAGGCCCAGACTTGGACTGGTGTCTGAAGTGGGGGGACAGTGTTGGGGGCTTGAGCCTTCACCCTGTGAGATCTGATGCTATCTCCAGGTAGACGGTGTCGGAGTGGAATTAGAGGACAGCCAGCAGGTGTCCACCGCTTGGTGTGTGGGGAAAACCCACATTTGGTGGCAAGTGTCTTTGTGTGATTGTCGTAGTGTGAGAGCAGAGGGGACAAACATGGCATGGTAGTTTTTCACAGAGCACTTGGCAAAGATGTGAGTGGAAGGGCCACACAGCCTTGCCAGTGGGAGCTTCCTCTTTCTGTGGAGCCAGGTTTCCAAAAGGGACAGCACACAGGTTCCTTCGTTCCCACCACAGCCGCCAACGCGCTTCCTGTGTTCTGCGCTCCACCAGCTGGATCCTGGAATGAAGGGACGTGGCACAGAGGCCCCGACAACCTGAAATGGATATCTTGCAACAGAGAAAAATAAATATTGGTTATTTTTAGACCTGAAGTGTTTTTTTTTAAACAAATATCCTTATCGGTACAGATCTTATAGTTTATTAATTTTCAAATTTTGTAGACAGCTTATTACTTCTAAAATGGTACTTGCATGGCCTTGCAGAGCTGTGTAAAAGATGGCAAGATGCCACGAGCTTTATGCCCTTGGAACTCACCATCTGGGAGACCTCCTTGTACTTCTATAAGCATGGAAGGGTCTGAACAACACTCGTGGGTTCTCACCCGGCAGTTCTAAAACTTTTTGGTTTTAGAAGCATTTTGCACATATTGAAATAATTGAGGTTCTCATAGAACTATTATTGTAAAAATAACTGTAATAAACTCTTTATATGTTAACAAAGATAGGTTCATGAAAAATAACAGCATTTTCCAAAACAAAAAAAAAATTGCATAAGAAAAGTGTCATTATTTTACATTTTGTAAATTTCCTTAATGTTTGACTTAATAGAATTCAACTCTATTTTCATATCTGTTTTTGCATTCAGTCTGTTAGAATAAGTTGTTTTGGTTGACGTATATGCAAATCTGTCTTCACAGAAATGTAGCACAAAAAGGGAGAAGTATTCTAATAGGCTTTTCAGGGAACTATGGACATTCTTCTTTGATACTATACCAAAACTTGACAGGTGGTAGTAGTTTCTTAAAGCTTAATTACAATATGAATGTGATAGAACATCAACAAACTTCCTATATTCTGTTTTATAGAAATTATTGGCCTATCTTATACTCTCAGTGGACCTTTTACTCATGCATAATTTTTAATATCAGACAGTAGACACTGAAAAATATTGGTTTGCTGATTTATTCAGATCTTCCAAAAGCTGACACATTTCATTACACAATACTCCAAAATTCACATTTATTAATATAATCACATCAGAAGTCTTCTGAGTATTGGGAAGCTGTCAAGCTCACAGTAGTAGATATACATTTTTTTTTTTTAAATTCTGATTTTTGCTCAGAAGCTCAACTTTCATCATTGGCAATCAGTACTCTCAGTTGTTTTCCTTTAGGTGATGGGCTCACTTTGCCCATTTTTGAGAAAAGGCCTGCCAAATGCCCAAGTCTGAATAGTTTTTCTGGAATTTGTTTTTTCAAGCAAAAATTGTATTCCAAGAGAAGAAGTGGCTAGTTCTGCTCACAGTTCAATTGCCCACGTGCCGTTCCTTGAAATACCATTGTACTTCCCTGTGCAGCATCCACGCTTCGTCAGTTTGTCACACAGAATATGAAAAAGGTCTGTATTTAAGGGCCAAGATTTAATAAAATTAATATTTTTTACTGTTTTGTCAAAAGAAATGCTTAAGCAAACTCGCTGTTCTTTCTCTTATCATGAATGTGTGGCAATGAGGAAGAACACTGGCTGCTGGGACGGTTAGGAGGGGCCACTGCCTTGATTTGTGCAGAGGGGCCAGCAGTTTTACCCACTGTTATTCCGTATGGTCAGTCCAAATGTCAACAAAATTTAAAAAATGAAATAGCCGTAAACATTCGGGTGCAGATGTCTTTATCGTAGAATGTTTTGTGCTCTTTTGGGTAGATGCCTAATAGTTCTATTGCTGGATCGAATGATATTTCTATTTTTAGCTCTCTGAAGTATCTCCAAATTCTTTTCCACAGAGGTTGCACTAATTTGCAGTCCCACCAGCAGTGTAAGAGTATTTCTGTCTATTGCAAGGATGTGGAAACAACCCAAGTGCCCATCAATCCATGAGTGGATTGTTAAAATTTGATATATGTTTACAATGAAATATTACTCAATCATAAGAAATGGCAGTGATCTAGCACCTCTTATACTTTCCTGGATTAAACTTAAGCCCATTATCCAAAGTGAGGCACCACAAGAGCAGAAGAACGGGATCCACTTGTATTCGCCATCAGATTGGTACTAACTGATCAACACTAGGGTGATCACATGGCAGAAATACTCTCCAGGGATTAGGGGGATGGGGGGGTAAATCCACAACTTAAGGACACGGGGAGCACTGTAGAGGGGGAAGGGCATGCCTTTAACCTGCACTTGGGTGAGGCAAAGACATAAAGTGTAACCATAATGTTTGTACCCTCACAATACCCTGAAATAAAAAAAAAAATGAAATAGCCTTCTTTGTATAGTTACGAAAATAATTTTGACCCCATGGCCTCCCGCGATGGCGCTGAGGACTCCCAGGGTCTGTGAACGCACTCGACTGTTCTATTAATGGTGTGTGGCAGAAGCCGTAGGCTGCAGGACAAGCACTAGTCTTCCTCACTGACCTCCTCCTGAGCACTTGTGTGATCTTGGGGAAGGCACTTAATTTATCGGGTTCCAGTTTCCTTATCTGCAAAATAGTAGCGTTCATTTATTCATTCGTTCAACTAGTATTTCTTGGCTGCTATCATAGGCTCCGCCAGTGTGAGGCGCTGGGGAGACAGCCGGGGAAAGGCAGGCAAAGTCCTTGCACTCAACTTTGCATATGATCTGGGCGGTGGTTTAACTCGATGGAGTAAGGTTCTATCATTCCCACTTGGTGGAAGATAAAATGGAAACCGAGAGGCAGGAAATAGCAGAGTCAAGCTTCGAACTCAGGGGGTCTGATTCAAGGGGCGTTAGCCACTCCCTAAAATACTTAAGAAATACTTTATCATTTGTAAAGTACATAGATACAGGTATCTATTACTATCATTTTTATAAATGCATTTTTAAAATACATATATCTAAATAATATAAATTGATATTTGGAAATATTTCACAAATTATAGCACATGATATCTACAGATCTGGATAAAATTGGAAGGGCGCTAAGAAGAATAACTGGAGTTGGATCTCCACTGAAGGGATAAGGCAAAGGAAAACGTGAGGCATGAACTGCCTGCTCGCAGCCTCGTTTTAAGCCTGAAAGGGAAAGGTAAGGCTCTGGGTGTGCAAGGATTGGCTCTCGACGGGGGCTCATGCTGCAGGGGCTGTTCAGAGAGCAGCTGGAGGATTCTGAGAATGTGCAGTTCCGGGGGCCACACCTCAGGACCACTGGTGTGCATCAAGTTCTTCCAGCTGCCTCTAAGCTCTGGAAGATGCTTCTACCCACCCTTTCCTGCATCCTTTCCTGCATCTTAAAAGAGCCTTCTCTCTTCACTCACACTCACACTCATCTCGGCCCAAGGAGAGTTGGTGAGCAAGGTCTGGCTATATTTCTGTCTCTGAGAGGCAACGCTGCCAGCTGATATTTAAATACTCTGCTTGAATGAATTGTAGCTGAGCAGCAGGCATGGTTTGTGAAGACCAAGTCTGTATTCGTGGTGGCTTTTTGTCTTGTTCTTAGAGTAAGGCAATAAAGGAACACAGGTATGCTTGGCCTTGCATTTCTCTTTCGAGACCTGAAGGGTTTCGTTCCTTCTCCATTTCTTGAGCAGCATGCTTGAAGTTGGTTCCATCTTCTCAAGATGGACATATTTTTTTAAACTGGAAGACAAGGTTTCCAAGAAACTGAAGCGGACCATGAACGGAACAAGAGTACACAGTGAATAAATAAGTTTCAGGATTTCAGAGGCAATAGATGATAAAGTGGGCATATCAGATTGGAAATGAAGGTTAAGTTAGAGTCAGCGTGGCTGGAGGTTTTTAAGCTGTAGACCTGGCTCATTTTGACAAGCACTTTACATTTCCTGTCAGCAGATTCAATAGGGAATCCAAAACTGATTTGTCATGATCCGTGTCTCTTCTTTAGAGAGTGCATTGGTGCAGACAGAGCCTGTTTTAATCCTCTTCTGCTTGGGACACCATCTCAGCAGTCAAGGGAGGGGGTGGGAGTCGATCGTTCACTCAACCAACATTAACAGAGCACCTACTATGTGCTAGACATCATGTTGGCACACACAGTGTGCACATACACAGGGAACAAGGCAGACTCTGTCCTTGCCCCAAGGACTGCCAACTCCTGCGTAGACGCTCTGTGCAGCATCCACTCTGCCAGGACACACATAGTGACATCCATCCTGCTAAAATAAATGTCAACAATTCTTTATCACAAAAGAGCTAAATAAATGCCTGTTGTTATTACAGCAACTGATAGCAATGGTGGTAAATAATTAAGTACCCATAGGTATACCAAGAGTTATTTATGCTAAAAAAAATGAGTACAGATATCTCATAGGAATGTAGATGATAACATTTTTAAATATAAACTCCTTCCTCTTTCCCCTACCCCAGAAGACCCAGTTTTTGTGTACCTATGAACTTTCCTGCCAAGATTTAAGCAACAGTTTCCTACAAGCGCTGTCCTTGGTGGGGGTAGACAAATACTAAAAGAAAGAAGTATCTTGTGTTATTAAATAATTTAATATATAGCAGAAACAGTCTTGAAAAGGAAAGCTTTTGATTTGCAAGTGCCGGGTTTGAGAGAGAAGAAAAGGACGTGCAGCAGCGGCTGGGTGGAAATGCGCCATGGTATAAAAGTCAGCTTACACACAGCAGAAGGGGCGACCTCTTCTGGGTGTAAGTAGTTTCCAGATGGATGTGGGCGTGGATATCAAGACCATGTCAAAGTTACAGACTGCAGCCAGTAGGACTCCTCACCGTCATACCACTCCCGTGTTGGGGTGGGGTGGGGGCTTATCCGAGAGCATAAGCTCGACGAGAGGACGACAGAGGGAGTGTCACAGAATCTGAGAGCGCAGTGCGCTGCCACAGGAGCAACTGGGAGGCCCGAGCCCCCAGGGTGGCACTGAGGGACGAGAAAGGGCAGACAGAATTGAAGTGGCCTGTGCTTGGGACAGAGAGGATGCGCACTGTCTGCTTCTGGCTACCACAGAACATTCTGGAATCATGGCTATCAGCAAAAGATACCTGAGGAAAATGACAAGGACCAGAAGAGACAATCATATCTCAAGACCAAAGTGAGAAAGGGAGAGGATGGGAACAGGCCAGGTGGCAACTGCCCCGCAGTCCTGGGAGACACGAAGCACGCCGTCCTCCCGCCTCCCTCCTGGTCGCGGTCAGGGTTGCCGGGCTTGCACCGAACGTGTGGCTGGGACGGCTCTGGGACAACACGCCCACAGTAGGAGCCATAAGCGCTTAGTTTCTCGGTGAGTCGTAGCAGGAAATCGGCAAACGGAACAATGGACAGGGTTTCTAAATAGTTAGTGTGAAAAGAAACTACATATGTATACACACACACACACATACACACACACACATTCAATCGCTGATGTAATTTCTGTTTATAGTGGGGAAACAAGTCACGTCAGTGACCAGGCTAAATATATGCATTTTGCGAGTGAGTAGAAATCTTTAGCGAGTACGAAGTTGCTTTGGGTCATCTCGGCCAAGTTGCTACCTAGCATGTGCGTGCCCTTCCTGTGCCTAGATCAATACAAATATGCATACCCTGTATGCATTACACAGGGAAGTGGGACAATCTGACAACCCCTTGCTGAGACGCAGCAGCTCACAGTCCCTGGAAGAGCCTGCATAGCCCGGCGCAGGCCTGGCGGTCGACAAGCAAGAACACAGCAGCCCGGAAAATGCAGTTGCTTCGGAGATGCTCGCTTGACAGACTGAAGCCTGTTTGTCATATGGGCTGTCACCTATCAGAGTTTTAAACAGGAGCCTTCTATAGGATGTTACGTAACCTGCTGGCTCACAACAGCCCCAGTGGGATGGGGCTGAGCAGCTCAGGCGGGAAGTGAGCTGTGAGACGGAGGACAGGGCCCCGCTGCTCCTCCCCTGATTGGATTTTGTGCCTCCTGCATCGCCATGCTTGAACGCACAGCAAGGGAACGGAGATGCCTGCTCCGTAAGGGCTGTGTCAATCAAGGGCGGGAAATTAATTGTGGCAAAGTTGAGAAGAGAGCTGGAGAGAAAGAAGCAGGTTCTCTGGAGGTGGAGGCTGGACCCTTGGGAAAGCGCCTGGGAGATGCAGGGAGCTCACCTAGTGCTGTCCCTGGTGCACGTGGTTGGCCTTGTCCTTCCGCCACACCAGGTGCCAACCAGTGGCTGATGGCTGAACTTAGTTCTCCCCTTTTGGTAAGGGACGTGGACCCAGTTCCACACACTGCATGAGACGAGGCGTTCCTGTGCTGGAAATCGCGCAGCGGTACGCACTCTGCAGAGCTCTCTGGACAGAAGGCTGCTGCTTTGATTCCCGCCCATCGCCTCTTCCAGGTGGCACACAGTCCTCCGCTGCCCCTTCAGTCCAGTGGGGACAAGGGAGAGAATAATTACTACAGGCATGCCCTGCTCTACGCAGTGGTGCGGTTCCGACAACCTACATGAAAAGGAAGTTTGGCGATGAGTTTTATTTTAGAGACCCGAGGAGAGCGGGCTATTTTAAAGAATCCTGATACAAGAGCAAAGAGTTGTGTTGTGATAGGATGGCTCACTCTCTGCTCCCTAATTTATTTGTTTTATAAGCTTGGTATTTTGCATGTTAAGTTGTTCTTCCCTTTTGTATATTACCCACATACTGCTGAGTCATCGAAGGACATGAAGCAGAAAGTGAGATTGTGGATGTAAGTTTTCACAGGATCAAATTTTATTTAACTAAGGAGAAGAGCCCTGTTAATAGGTAAAGGGGCTGTACTGCAGTGTGTGGCATTTTCAGACATTTGCAGCGGTCACCCTGTGTTAGGTGGAGGTGGCAACATTACCAGCCATGGCAAGCTGTGGATGGTGCACATGAGCTGCTGCTGAAAACTCGTCTGGATCGGTTACTGAGACTGTCACCATCAGGTTGCTGTGCAGTGGTAGCTATACCAATAGATAGCAGGAATGGCTGGCAGTACTCAGTTGTATACTATTTACAAAAAGGCAGCAATAATTTTTCTTGGTTAATGCCTTCCCACACTGACCCTGGGTCTGCCCATGTCATCTGCGTTGGCCAAGACATAGCAAATGTGGCAGACACAGAAGCTTGAAACTGTCTTGTGTTTTGTGGCTTGTCCTTTTATGTTGCTCTGGTGACGCCTGTGACCACCACCAGGAGAAGGAGCCCAGGCCAGCCTGGGGGATAAAGAAAGACCTATGAACAAGTCACCTTTATTGCCCCAGCAGATGTCCTCGACCACCAAGTGAGGGAAGCCATCCCAGAGCTGGGAGCCTCAGCTGGGCCCAGCAGCTGATCACGGCAACCAATCTGACCATGCGGGCAACTCACCAGCACTTAAGAAAAATGAGAAATGTTTGTTGTTCAAAGTTGCAGTTTTTGTGTGATTTGTTAGTCAGCAAAGCTAACTGATACACAAGTTAAGAACAGTGAGTGTTTTGCATGGGACAGGGGGCGCTGTCTGGATGACTTAGTTGAGGCTTATCCTGCTTGGGCACCAAAGCCATGTAACCCACTGATAAATTGATTATATAATGGGAAATTTGGAAACCAAAGAATTAATTTAGAAAAGCTTACATAGGACTATGGTTGAATTATACGGAGGTTTATTAAATAGCTAAGCTAGCTGCATATAAATAATTAAAATGTTTATCACAGGTGTGATGCTATCTCACAAGGAGGTGAGCAAATTCCTGCAGCTGTGGATAGCTACAGGCAAAGTCTCAGAGTTGATCCTGTTCTGCACAGGCTTTTCCCTGGGCTCCAAATTCGTCCCTGCAGGCTGGTCATCATCTCATGTGGTTATAATGTCTCTAGAGAATGTTGGCTACACAATATTCTATTGTGGAATAGGGCTCCACAATAGCCCTGTGTACTAATTTAAGTCAAATCTATATTGTTTCAGCTATTTTCCTTTCAAAACTGCTACTGCTACTGCTATGCTATTATTATTATTTTATCTTTCAGCTCTTCCTGTATATTTTCATTTGCTTATCTGCACATTGCATGGCCCTGTGGGTGTGAGGCATTTGTTTCAATTTTGTTAGAAAATGTAATTTTACTTTAATCTGCTTCAGTTGATTCAATCCTTTAACATTTTGGACACTGTCAATCACTCCACTCTTTTTGAAACTCATCTTTTAAGTAATTTTTTAACTTAAGTATAATACATATACATATATATAGAAAAGTGCACAAATCCAAAGTGTAGACATAAGTTAATTTTCATGAAGTCAAAATATGCACGCAACCACTGCCAAAGAAATAAGACATTACAGCACCACAGAATTCCCTTCCTGTTCATTCCCATTCACCTACCAGGTCTCCAGAGGTAACCACTAGCTTGACCGAAAACACCATCTGTTTGTTTTGCCTATTTGGGTGCTCTACATAAATGGAATCATGTATTGTGTATTCTTTTGCATATGGATCAATATCATGTCTGCAGGATTCATCTTTATTCTGCATCTAGCAGACTTTATTTATTCTCATTGTTTGTGTGCTATTCCATTCTACAGATATATCATAATTTATTTAAGCATTGCAGTGTTAATAGATACTTGGTTATTTACAGTTTGTGTCTACTGAAAATAGTGGTGTTATGAAAACTATCTTACCTGTCTTTTGGAGCTTATATATACACATTTCTGTTGGGCATTTATGTAGGAGTGGAATTTCTGGGTCGTATGTTCACCTTCAGTATATACTACGAAACAGTTTTCCAATGTGTTTGTAACAATTTACACTCTAACAATTAGCATGTGATAATTCCAGTTGCTCCATCTCTTCAACAGCACTTGATATTGTTCTTTTCAATATAAGACATTGAAAATGTGGCTTATATTCTTTTTAAGTCATATTTCCCTGATTTATAATGAAACTGAGCACTTTCTATATGATTATTGCTATTGAGGTATATCATTTTGTGAAAGCCTTGTTCAAACCTTTTGCTCACTTTTTAAATTGAGATTTTGTCTTTTTCTTATTGATTTAAAGGTATTATGTACATATTCTGGGAATAAGTTTCTACAGTTAAATATATTGTAAATATTGCCTTCCACTCTGTGGCTTCAGTTTTTACTTTCTCAGGTGTGAAAACAGAAGTTCTTAATTTTAGCATAGTCATTTTTCTCTAGATTAGTATTATTTATGTCCTTTTAAAAATCTACATAAATCCAGGTAATATAGATTATGTTCTTACTATCTTCTAGAAGACTTACTTTGCATTATATTTCTTCTACATTAGGAATTAAAATCCATCTGAAAATTTACTTCTGTACATGGTGTGAGGTGGAGAGTAAACCTCATTTTTTCCAACATTAATATTAAATTCATTGATTAGAAAGAGCATCCTTTCTTTGCCACGGTATCACCTTTTTCATAAGCCCAGTGACTCTATTTGCGTGGATTTATTTCTGGGCTCTCTGTCTAGTCACTGCACGTGCTACCCTTTCTGCATTAGTGTAGCTGTGTAGCTTGCAACACATGAGTCATGATATTCAGCAGTTCAAGTCTCCAACATAGTTCTTTCTCACTTCTGGGGTCCGGCTCCTCGAAGGTGCTGACTGAGGCTAGGAATATCTCAGATGCCCCGAAAATATTTACTCAATGAATAGATATGTGAATGAATGTCAGTAACGGGGGGGAGGTAAATGATGGACAGTTCAATAAAAGAAACATTTCCGAATGATAAATTAGATTCAACGACTAGAGGAGGAGGAATCATCAATGCGCTACGTTTCTAGACTCGAGTGGTGATGCCCCTGACAGCAGAGCGAGCTCTTGGGAGCAGACTGGAGGCACATGGGATGGGGACAGTTAGGAGGAGGGTGGAGGCAGGGCGGGAGTTCTGTTCTCAGTTAGATAACAGTGGGTGATATGAGACAGTCCAGGGCAGACTCATGGTAGACTCCTAAAAATACGGGGTATGGATGACAAATATGGACCGGAGGAGGGAAGGATGTCAAGTTCCCTTCCAGCCTGAAGATCACAGACTGTGCCAATTTCATAAGTTTATATAGAAATGCCAGGGTGGCACTTGTGGATACAGCAAGAGAAATATGGATCAAATGAAAACAAGAACTAGAACTTGAAAGTTCTGCCTTCTGAAAAGTCCAGATAGGACTTAAGTCCCCTCTTATGTTCAAAGAAACTTTGAATAAAGAATCAGAAGATGTTTGTTGATTTTTCTGAAAGGAAACTCTCAGGGGGCTCTTTCTTACTCACCTTCCTGGGTCCCTCATAATCCCAGGACCAGAAAGCACGGTAATAGGAAATACATTTTGTTTTAATAAAAGAAATCCCCTGTATTGGTTCCTCAATACTCGCTATATGGCTTGTTGGCTATTTTTAAGGTCCTGATTAATCCATAATCCTGGTCACTTGCCCTGCTGTCTATCTACATATTGGTAAAATACATAATTAAGTACCAGAGCAGGCATTTTGGCTGTAAATCTCACGCACATAGCATGGTGAGCATTCTGTTTAGAAACTTACTGAACCACACAAATCTCTTTAGAAATCCATGATTTCCTGTTGTGAGTCTGGGGGAAATATTCTAGAAGTCTCAGTGATAGCTCAGGACTACACTCCTCTCTTTGTGGGAGATGACAGAGCGGGGCTCCCAGTACTTGCGGTTTCGGCTGAGACACTCACATGAATTACAGCACTGTGTTCCAGGAGCCCTTTAGCATCTTAGGGCCTGTAATAGATGTTTCTAATTCTCATGAAAATATTGAACAAACATCAGGGAAAGATGTTTTACAACCTGAAGCTAATGCGGAGGGTCATTAACATTGTTATTAGAGACAATCAAGATGATTTAGCCAAGACCTTTGACAAGGGTACACACCTGTCTGTGAATAACAGGCGGCTGTTTATTACCCAAGCTATTCATTAGACCAAGGATAAGGACGAGATGGAGTGTCTACTCCAGAGAATGTCTAAATGGTGCGAACATGAGCTGAGATGTTGCGGTGACTCCATCATAGATGGGACCTCAGCCTCCTAGTTCAGCCTGTGGACACACACACATGACACTGTCCTCAGTTTCCCTGATTGTTCCAATCCCCCAAACCTGAATCTCACCTTCTCCCAGAATTCTACTTAGAGTGGACTCCAGGAACAGCTTATATCACTTCTACTCTTGTGATGTGTCCTTCCCGCTATTTGGCCGCTTGGAGCACGTGAAGTTTATGCCTTTCTCTGTTTCATTATCACCATTGCCAAGTTACTTCTTCTTCATTGTTGGGATCGTGTATCTACCATAGGAATAACCTGAGTCTCAGGCTGAACTTTGGTAAAGAGAATGAGAAATTACCATGCAGTATTGTTTTTTATTAAAAAGTAAAATAATACTTATTCAGAAGCATATGAAATAGACAATTTACCTTAATTAACTACCTTAAGAACAAATCAAACAATACCACAATGTTTGATAAATGGCCAAGGAAAACACACATGAGCTGCGCATTGTCTTTCTTAATTAACTTGTAACCCATTTAACTGTCTCTCAAGCCTGCTCACGGCGGGGCTTTCTGTAAAGCCATTATGCACTCTGGAGCTGTGTGGCGGGATTCCATTGTCCCCTGCGCCATCTCATTCACGGTGGAGATGTTCATAGTCAATGTCCTCGTCTCTTTTTCTTACTGCCTGGACAGTTTCTCCATTCTTATAACGTCGCAGCTCATTGTTGAGGGTGTCTTCCCATTTCTTGGTGGTTGGATGATTATAAATATCAATCATTGTAACCTACGCTAATGCCTTTTGAGTTCTTATTATATTTTAAGTACATTTCTCAATGCTTTAAATGCATTATATAATTTAATACTCACAGGGACTTGACTCTTAGCTTTTGGATGAAGATACTGAGGCTGGGGTCAGTGACAAACTGGCTGTCCCCACAGGATGTGGATGGCACAGCCGGAGTGGAGGCACACCCAGTCTCTTCTCTAACTCTCCCCACTGCAGTGAGACTGTAGTAAACCTTCAAACTTTGATGCGCCTGCAAATCACGCATGGATTTTGTTACAATGCAAATTGTGATGCTGGGATCTGGGATGGGGCCAAGAGTCTACATTTTTAATGGAGGAGGGGGAGGTAGCCGTCCTGGATCACTGGTGAGCGGCCAAGGTGGAATCTTTTCTTCTCTGAGGAACAGGGTAGGCGCATAGAGGGTAGGATAATTTGCCTCACATCATATAAAATCTGAGAGTTTCTCTCTAGCCCTGTCCTATTGCATTTTCTGAATCCCAACAGGGAAAATAAATTCAGTCTTTTGTTGCTCTTTGCTGCCATTTCAACGGGCTGCCCCCGTGGACAGTGCCAGGAGGGCTCTCTCTATTCCAGAGGGTCCAGGGCCGCGTTGCCCCTCTGTTTTTCAGCAAACACCCCTGCGGGATGAGCTGCCATTGGGCAAGCGTAGAACTTTTGATCTTCTTAGAAAGTCACTCTATTGTTTGCTTCAAAAATGCCCCGAGGCTGCCAGTTTCCCCAGTTGAGGCTTTAAACATATGATGGCCATTTATCTATTTTGAGTTCTTTCAAATTCCTTCTCATTCTTGTGATTTGGGACAGGGGAGAGGGCAGCACCTGAATGGCCGCTACTCACCATTCATTATCCAATAGATCTCTATTAAGCCACAGAGTTTTTCTCCAATTGTTTCTTTCCTTCTAGGGACAAAGACCTCCTTTCACCCACTATGTCTCTGATCATTCCTCTGCCCTTTTCTAAAACTTCACTTTGTTGGTTCTGCTTTCTTTGAGGCAAAGATGATCAAAGCAGCTCTAAGCATGCTGGCAATTTTTACAATAAATAGCATTTTCTGGGTTATTTTTCATTCCCATTTTAATGCAGCTCACTCACCTTGCTTGTTCTTTAAACTGTCCCTGTGCATTTTCTATGGCTTTATATCAAACACAAAAGTCACTTCGGTTTACATCAGAATACTTACCCCATCCCAAATCCACCTTAACTTGATTTTGTTATTGAAAGAGTCAGCATATTGTATTCTCCAAAATGATTTCCTTTTCCTTTTCCCCCCTTTTTTTGGGGAGGAGAGAGTTTCTTGGGAACATAGTGGTCTGCCATGGCCAGCAGTAAATCTGAGTGGAATCAGGTATTTAAGAGATTTTCAAGCTTTTTAAATCATAGACGTTGCCCTTGACAACGTGGTGCTTCCACAGCCCACATCATGTCTCGCTTTCTAGATCTTTCCAATGGATAATCCATCACCTACTGGTTGCATCTGTTTCTGCTTTTTCAATTCCAACTTACCTTCCTACTACTACAACAATTTGCCATGGAAGGAGCCATTCCTATTAATAGCTAAGATTTACTGAGCATTTATTATGTGCCAGGTACATTTCAAACATGTTACATGTTAACTTATTCAGTGCTCCCTGCAAATCGACTCGTTAGTAGGTTCTATTATTATTCTACTTCACAAATGAAGAAATTAAGGCTCAGAGAGTCTCAGAAACGGGGCTGTGGCTACATCCTAGTAAGTGGAGGAGGTAGGATTCAATCCAGGCGCTCAGGTCTACACCCTGATGCTTTGAACATCAATTCCCTGCTTCTCAGGAAGCACACTGAGTGCTTTATACATATTATCTAAATTTCACTAATACCATGTCCCATTTGAAGAACTCCATGTTTCCATCCCTCATTCAAAACAAACTATATCAAAATGAACTATATCTCAGTCTATTACAAAGATCTTACTAATTAAAATAAAGGGGCGAGTGAAGCTCAGAGACTCCAGCAGCAAATCATGAGTGCAGTGCCATGCTTGTCACATTTTATCCTGATGGGTTTGCCTTTTTGAGCTTCCATAGTAGACAGTGAGCCTGTTGAGGGCAAGGGTCATGTTTTCTCCATGAATCAAATCTGCATTGGTCCCTGAGAAAAGTCCTTGTACTCTTCTCTCAGTGGTTCAAGGATCCATTCAAAGCCGTACTGAATCTGAGAGGGGGTGAGTGTGGAAGGTTGCGTGTGGGAATCCTCACTGAGTGACTTCCCTCACTGCCAGGCCTCTGGAAGTTTGCTCCGCATTCATCCTGATTTCTCTAAATTCTTTCTCTTCTCACTCACTTTGAATGATCCTTTTCCTGTTTTGTGCATGGCAAATTTTGCAGCTTCCTCTAATCAAACATTGTCCTCGGAGGAGAGAAAGACAAATTCTGGTTGCTATGTAACTGTTGACTGTACCAAGTTGCGGGCTGAACTCGTTTTCCCTCAGAATCCCTCTTATGACTATAATTCAATACACTGCCACCATAAGGACTTAAAGACCCTTCTTTGCTTCATCCAAGAAATCGATTCCATCGACTTTGCTTCTTGTGACCTAGTACCCTGGCTGTGGAGAGGTCCTTCCCACATGGCTCTATATTCTGAAGCTCTTGTGGGTGATGAGGAATGGAGGCAGATCCAAATAAACCAGCTAAAATCCCTGGTGGGATTACCTCAGTTTACGCTTTCATGCCCCTGACATATCCCTCAGTGTTCAGAGAGGACAGTACTTACCTAGCAACACTGTCAGTTAGTGAGACTGCCCAAGTAACATGCCAGACATGACGCGCAGACGTAACAGTCATCTTAGCAAGTGCTGAGTTCCCCTCTCATTGCTCCTTTAATTTTGTCTCCCATCTCTATTTCATCTTCACCCTATGCTCTGGGCGGAGAGAAGGGAAATCATTATGCTAGTGCACAGAAAGCAAAACCGAAGAGTTCAAACCACAGGCCCAGGACCTGGCTCAATAACAACTCATCAGAGCAGCTTTTATATGAGTAAAGTATCTCACTCTCCATTGTGGGGAGTTGAGTACTAAGAATCCAGATGCAAATACATCATATCAAGGAGCATTTAATATAAAAAGTGACAATAATAATGACACTTGCATCCATGTAGTGAATTCATTGACTGGCCTTGCCACACAGAACATGTTTACAAATCTTCTTCCAAACTCACATCAGCTGAGTGCTGTTGCCTTGGTGCAGTGCAAAGTTGAATCAGTAGGAAATGTTTCAGTTACAAGGAACAGGAGTTTATTTTTACTGTAACAAAGATGTGTGGTAGGCAGTGGCTCATGTTGGTTTAGCAGCTCAGGGATGTCAGGGCTCAAGGTCAGCATGTCTGAAATTCTGTTGACCTTCTCCTCATGGTCATAGACAGCTACAGCAGTGGCAGGAATCAGGTCCTGCATTCCAGTTAGGAAACATGGCACAGACAGGGTATTCTTTTTGTCAGGGAGGAAAATGCTCTCTGCTTACATCTCATTGCTTAATACAGGACCAATGCCCACCCCTGGGTTAGGGGCCAAGCCTTCCTAAGATCAAAGGACCCCCTCTGATTTCTCAACAAATGTGAGTTGAGGTTCTGCCTGTTAGCAAGGAGAACTAGCTTTTGAGAAGGCAGTTGACTGGCTTGACAAAAAAGGACACTGTCCTAGAAGTAAAGCAAACAAGGAAGTCACATCTCTTTCTTCCATTTGCTAACTGAGGCACAATGTAAAGAAAGCTCCTTATGACTCTGCTTTCTTACCTGTAAATTAGGGGTGATAATAGTCCAGTCCTCTAACAGAGACGGAGTGAGGAAATACGCTGGTGCAGAAATGTTTTGAAAATTGTAAAGTACTGTAAAAAAGAAAATTATTATATCTAGGGCATTTTTTTCACTTGGGAGAAACATTTAAAAAGCATAAAAATCTCTCTTCCTAATATAACTCATAACCAGGTAGGAAACCCAAGCTATTCATACGCAAAATTTGAAGTAATCTAAGGTTTAACTATCAACTCAAGACAACAATGGCAAAGTTATTACAAGCACTGTGAAGAGACAGTAAAATGTAATGGTTAAGACTAAGAGATTCATGGTTACACGCACCCGAGCTGAAGCCCCACTTTCAGCACAGCTTAGTTGTACAATCTCGAGCAATGCACTTACCTTCTGCGTCTCACTTTTCTCATCTATAAAACAGAATTAATTCCTCCCTCACGATGCTTTTGAGGTGTTAAATCACATGAAATATATACAAAATTCTTAGCACATTGTCTAGCGTGAGAGATGAACTGAATAAATGTTCATTAACAAATAGCAGTTATAACATTATATGATTTACTAGAAATTTCTCTTCCCTCCAACCCTTCTCCATCCCTTCCAGAGACAGGTGTCCCTGTGTCCCCGGGAAGTGACTGCCTTTTGACATATCGAACACGTCCTGAGTGACCTCAGCCCTCACACAAGTTGCCCCAAGCTCCGCATTAACCTTTTCCCAGGATGGTTATTGACAATTTACTCCTAGTCTTTGTCTGCTGTCTCCTGATTAGTTTTGGATGTGCAATGAGACTGTGCTTCTAGCCCTGAGGTTGCAAATGAGCTCATTCCTCTCTTTGCCTGAATCGTGGCCCCTTCCTACATCAGGTGAGTGAAAAGTGCCAAGCTGGAGGACAGCAGGGAACAGGACGTGGCGAAATGACAGGAGGTTTATCAGAAGAAGGGACCCTCAGGCATGGTCCATTCTTTCCTGTGTCCAGCTTCTGTTATACCTGCATGAATATGGCTCAGAACTTTGGGAGAAAAGGAAGAAGGTGGCCAATGGCCTTATGGATTTGGGGCATAATTCTTTCCATCTTAAAAAAAATGTTTACCATGTGAAGGCTGTCGTTTGCAGACTAGTCTGGGGCTGTTTTTCTTCATTGGAAATACAAATAAGACTTGAACTGCTACAGACACACGTAATTCAAGTTAGAATTGTAGGAGGCCTGGACCACAGAACAGGGGATTTTAACCCCGGATGGGTTAAAAAAAGGTGGGGGGCGGGGGGGAGGTCGTGCAGATGTCTTCTTTGCTATAAAACAAGAGGTGAGTTTTAGGTAATGTCAGTTGCTGTCTATCTCGGCATCTCTCAGCTGTAGCCACTTGTGCTTCCTCACCCGAATGCCTTCCTCCCTCCCGCCTCCCA
This sequence comes from Avahi laniger, assembly GCA_963575035.1. Classification (NCBI taxonomy): domain Eukaryota; kingdom Metazoa; phylum Chordata; class Mammalia; order Primates; family Indriidae; genus Avahi; species Avahi laniger. The sequence goes on from CAUYSK010127632.1 coordinate 18,482, forward strand.
AGCCGTACCGGCCAGAGACTGCAGTGGGAAGGTGAGCTCAGACTTGTGGGCTGGTGGGTGTGGAAACTTTGCGGCGATGGGCTTGGGATAGGCCTGTACCCCCCGACGCTCACCAAATCGCAGCCTCCTCTCCCTCTTCCCAGTAATCCTTGCACGCTATTCCGTCTGGAGGACGAGTTTCCTGCCTCCCCACTCTGACCTAACGTCTTTTTCGTAACCAGGGTCTGTTTAACTGGGATTTGCACCGGCCCTTTTTTACCAACCTCCTCCAGCAAAGGCTGAAATGGACCTCTGTTCCTCAGCCCCGAGCTGGGCCCTACTGCGAGTGGGTGATCCCTATGCCAGACACTGTGGCCATCCTCAGCCTGGACCAGTCTGAGCCTCGGCAGGACTGCCGACTGCCCAGCGACCAGAGTCACAGTAGCTTCTTCCTCTCAGCCTCCTCTCTGCCGTCTTCTTCCCCAAAGCCCCAAACTGAAGGCTGAGCTTGCTCTGTGGCTGATCCACCTGAAACATGAAAAATGACATCTTTCTGCATGAGCTTCCAATCACGATCAGATCCAAGCTTTCCACCACACCCCGGCCTGTCACACCTGAGGGATATGCAACGATGGCCACATGCACAGGTGCTGGAACAGACATATTTAGGTTCAAATCCTGGCTGTGCACCTGCTAACTGTGTGTCTTTAGGCAGGCCACTTCCTTCTCTGAGGCCCCGGTTCCTCATCACAGATGACGTAACGGAACCTACCTTCATGATGAGGTAATGCGTGTAACACTCAGAACAGTGTCTGACATACAGCAAGTGACAATACAAAGTGCTCACAGTATTACAATAGCTGATTCGGGAAGGCAAACCTTTTAATTTTGAATCCTGTACCTTCAAATAGTGATAGTGGACTGCAATTTAAAACATAATTTTATACACTCAAGTAAACATAGTTGCATTATGAAGCAGAGTACAACATTTATATAAATCGTTAAGATAAAACAGGTGACTTCCCAAAACTTTCCTTTTGTTCTGTGTTGCTTTGGGCTCCCCCTCTGACAGCCTGAGGGTAGAAGCTCTTTTCTCTGCTATTCAAGATATTTCAAAGACTTGTGTGATAAACAATAAGCTCAAGTCTGAAAGGCAAGAATGCAGGAAATACACTTGCAGGGAGCAGACCAGGTGTCAGCCACGATGGCTAAGAAGGAGGTTCAGACTATTCCTGCTCTTCTACGGTAGACGTTCACCCCTATTTCCTCCCTCACCTCTGTCCAATCCTTCCTACCAAACATGCTCCTTCAGGGCTGTAGAGAAAACATTACTGGAGTTGTTATCTGGAGGAAAGTCTGGTTTGGCAATTTCGTGAGCAGGGACAAGTTTCTCAAACTTTTTGGACCTCAGTTTCCTCTTGCAGAAAATGGGGTTTCTAATACTCACCCCATTGTGCTATGGAATTGGACACACGTCTCTAAGCTGCCTTCCACATTTCCCAGCCCTTCCCAGATCAGTGCATCTGCTCCTGCCCTCAGCCACCTCCTCACTGACTCGGGCGCCACTGTCCCTCCTGCTGGGGTCCCGCCCACCTGCACTCAACACAGAGCAGCCAGAACACCTTTGAGGAACTGAATGGGCTTCATGGCATCCGCCTCATACGGCCCTCTGACGGCTTTACATCACGCTTGGGATAAAATCCAAACTCCTGCCTCTCCCCGTCTCCCACCCTTCTCCCCGGGAGCACGCTCCACCCCTTTGTGTTCCAGACCCCGTTCCTGTCCTAGGGACTCGGGCTGCCGGCCCTTCGGCCCAGCGGGCCTCTCTTCAGATCCCCTCAAGGCTGATCTGTTCACATCCTTCCAGTCCCAGATGAGATGCCACTTCCTGTGCGCGACGGAAGGCGACGAAACCCCAGCGAGCGATGCTGAGCCCCTGAACTGGAGCTTCCAGCTGGTACCCTCCTCCTGGTCTTGTTCTTTCGAATGCAGCCTCCACAGGGCTGCAGAGAAGGGGAGCTAACGGTGACTGGATCACGCCTCCGCTTAAATCTCCTGCTCCCTCCCATGCCCCGGAGGATAAAGTTCAAGCTCCTGAATGTGGCCAGTAAGACCTGCCATGATGCCCGTCTCCCTGCGACCACCAGGTCACAGTTCATGCCGGTCACCCAGTCCATTTCACTTTCACTCTGTCACACCCCTCCTCTGTGTGCCCCTCAATCTCTGGCCTTACCTACTGTGCCCCTCTGCTCGCTGTCATTGCTTGGTGTCCTTGTGACCCTAGGGTCTCCTTAGACCGTGCGCCCCCATGTCTGCACTGCCCGAGATACACGGTGCACCCCTATAGACTATGTAATGTCCCGTGAATGAACAAGTAAATAAATGAGCCTGTGAGTTGCTGGTAATTTGTTTCTTGCTGCCTTTGTTTGTTTTGCTCCATTTATGTGGTTTGAACTCTCTTTTGCTCCATTAATATAACATAATGTACATACTCACTTGACTGTATTTTGGTTGGCTAACTTTCTGTTTTCTGCTCCGCATGTCTTTTATGTGCTTGTTGCAGCTCACCCACTCCACGCCAGACACTCTTCTAAAGGCTGTCCATGTGTCAAGTCATGTAATTTTTCTCAAGAATCTTCTCAAGAAGATAATACTATCATTCCCCTTTTGTAGATGAGAAATCAGAGGCAGACAGTGTAAAGCAATTTCCCCAAGGACATCAGCTCGTACGTGGCAAAACGGAACCTAAGCGTTGCTGCTCCAGGAAACCCTAACCACTGAAGAGCACTTCCCTTCTGCTGCGGGAACGAACGTCGTCCTCTCGGTGTGGCAGCCTAGAACATCGCTTGTCCTCATTTTGGTGTTCGGAGGAGCAGTCCAAGGCAAACTTTGTGCTCTTCGTCTTCCCATTTGTTCTTTTGATCCCTCTGTGTTTCCTTTTTCTTATCTGATGCCGTCGTGTGACTCCTTCATGTTTAGGAGAGTGCATCAGAACCACCTGGAAGGCTTCTTAAGGCACACACAGCGGCTCCCACTCTGGCTTTCCTGATTCAGGATGTCTGTGATGGGGCCCAAGCATCCAGCTTCCTCACAAGCTCCTGGGAGATACTGACGCTGCTGGCCCAGGGCCACACATCGAGACCTGTCGGCTAAGACCGCCTGCAGCGCCAGCCCCGGCCTTCCCAGCACGTGACATTGCAGGCTGCTTTCTCGTCTCTCTTCCGTCTCCTTTTGCTTGTTCTAGATCCTATTTCCCCAGGGACTTACTCTGCTCCATGCACCTTTGACAGGTGTACAGCTGTTGAGTGCAGTTGGGTATTTCGTCACTCCTCCTTAGTAGCTTCTTTGCATTAATCTCTGCAGGCATTGCCTCCCCGTGGAAGTCAGGGTGGAAGGAGCTCTGGGTGGAAGGGAGGACTAGGTGGGCAAATCAGTGGTATTCGAGCTCCCACCTCCAGGTACCACACGATTTTGGTGGACCTTTCCCACCTCTGTACAGGCCTGGCCTTGGCAGGGGTCCATGGCAGTAACCCACAACCTTCCTTTTCGCTCGCAATTGTGCAGAGGAGCCGTGCCTTATCCGTGCCTTGTTCTCACTGCTCACGACTCAGAGAATCATATGAAAGCAAAGAATGAGATTTGCATACAGGCATTAGGCGAAGAATAGACTCTCTAAGCAGGAAACCACACAGCCCATAATTGCTGTAGGTATCTAAGGTGTCAGGCCTCTGCTGCCCAGTGAGGCTGCAAACCAGCTTTTTCATCATAAAGGAATGAGTTGCCAATGATTTTCATAGCTTGATTAACGCTCTTCAAACCCATCTCCATTGGGTGCAGAAGGGAAGCCCGAGGAAGATGGATGTTTCCTATTACTTGATGTAATGACTGTGAGGCAGCCTCATGGATCCTTTACAGCCCAAGATTACAGGAAAAAAACCAACAAACACAGATCAATACCTGAGTTACAGTTCCAATGCATTGATAAATGGGTGACAGGCTGTGGGCTTGGCCCCAGCCAGGGAAAGAGAGCGGGGAGGGAAGGTTGGGGCTTGCAGGGAGGGGACAGGAGGCAGCAGAAGAAGAGTTAAAGCACAGTTCGGACTGCGGGGCCGGAGGGCGCAGGGAGGGATTGTGAATCTGAGCACGTGGGCGTCAAAGGACAGACAGGGACCAGACACCCAGGAGGCAAGGGGAGAGGAGAGGAGGAAGACTGCACAGCCAGATTCCCCCTGGGGAAGGATCCAGGGCCACCAGTGGGTTGCTGGGCACACGCCTGGCCGGCTGCACTCCTGATGGAGATGGGCTGCCTTTCTGATTGTCCCCATCACTAATTAAAACCTCCCCCCACTGTTTCCGTCCCTAGTTCTCATTAGGATTTTCTTCTGTGACACAGGCATCCTTTTGTTTCCTGAGTCCCAGGATCAGGTCCCCGATGAGAAAGGACAGTGTCTGGGCTTGGTGGCAGCTTCTGTTCTGCGTTCAGAAGCCACCCTTGGGCAAGGTGACCCTGACTGCTGGCTGGGCCAAGCCAAGGAATCCTCAGCTTCCGAAACATCGCCGTTCATCTTCTCGGACAGCGTCCTGTGCACAACTTGTAGTTCAGGGTGGAAATGCAAATGGAAACAATGCCTGGCTCTAGCCGGACACCCCCCTCCTCCTCCGGTCCTGCCTCTGCCCACAGGCATCCAGCTGCAAAGACCGCCCCCTCCCCACTGCCCGACCCACCCCTCACCTGCCAACAGGATGTGCCCGTCACTTATTTATCCTGTTAATTGTCTGTCTTGCCCAGTTCTACTGCAGGGAAGGGTTTGTGTGTGTCTTGCTCATCATCGTGTCCCCGGCCCTTAGTATCCCGTTTGGCCCATAGCAAGCACTCGGTAGACGTGGTTTAAAGAAGAAATGAATGAGCACTTGTCCCTGTGGATAGGTTCTGGACTCACAGTGAACCAGCTGTACCACTACCACCCTATATCTCAGTTTTCTTACCTGGGAAATGGGGATAATAATCCCTATTTCGTCTCTCAGAGTTATTAAAGGAACAGATAAATTCATGTCTGTAAGGTGTGTATATATTTGTGTGTTCTTATCTATAAAGTGTGTGTATATTCACATACGTAAGGAGAAAAGTGTAAAGCATTTGATAAATGTAATAGATACACTCTATTTACACTGCGTGGGATACCTCTAGTGAGAAGCAGACTGCAGGAGAAGTTACTAGCAAACATCATATTGATATATGTGTTTCCCTCCCCATTGCCGAAACTGCTGTCTGCTCTAAATTTCTGATTCGTGAAGATTGGCCCTATGTCTTTACCCGAAGAGAAGTTATTTTGGGGCCCGGCATCCCCCAGAATTAGAGTCCAGACCATTGCACTGTGTCTAGGGGGTATGTTGTATAAGATGTACACTCACTGAGTGCAAATTGGACGGAAGGCGCTATATATAGAATGTCAATGTGGAGTTTTCAGGACCTGTGCTTTCAATATCAGGCATGACATCGTCACCAGCAGCTCCGGGAGCAGAGCCGGAGGCAGGATTCTCCTGGGAGCGCATTTCCTCCGTTCTGCTGATTCAGGAGGGACAAGTGAATCAGCAGTGGGCGGCTGAAAGTTTTGATAATCAAAGTTTGCTCTGGGTGATGAGGTGCCGCCTGGACCGAGGGAAACAATTAGATATCCAACCAGGGTAAGCAGGAGGGCCCAGGGGACTGGCAGTGAGAAGGACACAGGGCGTTTACATCCTCATCAAACCATTCCCATCTGGCCATTTTATTTGTGTGAAGTCGATTTGTCCAATTTTAGTTATCCAGCTGTTCCCTGACTGTTAGCTCCAGTGGCAATGCCTTGTCCGCTCATTCTGCCTTGGGAGGGGTACATGGCCCTGTCCGGGTGTTCCCCAACGAGTGCTTCTCTCTGTGCCCTGAGGTGGTCGCCGGCTTCCCTGTGACACCGAGTGTGAAGTGCACACACATATCTGCAGCACGGAAACCCGCCCACCCGCACCCACCCTGTCCTTCCTCCTGAGGCAGCTGTGGGCCGTGCGGGCAAGGGGCTCAGGGGATAGAGTAGAGACAGGAGGCTGGAAATGGGGTCCCAGCTGTGTCTCCATTACTGATGTGACCTTGGAGATATAGCCACACCTCTCTGAGCCTTAATTTCCTTCCCTCCATATCGGGCTAGTAATATTTCTCTCATAATTTCTGGTGAGAACCAAAGGAGACCGCGCACAAAAGTGCCTGGAACGTAGGTAAGGAATACACGCTTGTGAATAGACGCCGTGGTCTCTCGAGAGCTGGCTCTCTACACCAGAAGTTTTGAATTCCTAGCACCAGAAGGAAAAGAAAACCAACATTTTAAGTGCTGGACTGTACTCGGCACTTGCTGTATGCCATCATATCGCTCCTCACCACGGACCTACGAGCTGGAGAGTATTAGTCCACTGCTATGTTTGAAGATTTCCACCAAAAAGCATGTGCTGGAATTTCACCCCCCATGCAGCAGTGTTGGGAGTTAAGACCTAATGAGAAAGTGATTAGGCCACGAGGGCTCTGCCTCATTAATGGGTTAATACCATCATTGTGCAAGTGGGTTCCTCCTATTGGTAAAAGACTGAGTTTGGTCCTCTTCGTCTCTCTCGCTCTCTCTGGCCCTTCCATCTTCCATGCCTTGGGTGACCCAGCAGGAAGGCCCTGGCCAGATGCGGCCTCTCAGTCTCAGGCTTCCCAGCCTGCAGAACTGTGAGCCCGTAAATTTACGTTCCTTATAAATTCCCCAGGCTGTGATATTCTCTCATAGCAGCACAAAGCGGATTGAGACCCACTTAAGAGATGAGGAGACTGAAGTGCAGGGGAACGAGTCACCTGCCCGAGGTTAGGCTGCAGATGAGCAGCAGAGCTGGGGCTCCATGCTGGCTTTGATTCCAAAGTCCACCCCGTCCCTGTCACCAGGCAGAATCCCAGCAGACTGAAAGTTAACCGCCGCAGATTCCAGACTGCATGGTCAGGAGTAGAGTTTGCCCACAGCCCTGGGCATGAGATGCAGGGTTGTGAATCACATGGCACATGCCAGTGCACCTGCTGCCACCACCTCACTGCAGAATAACGAGAGCCACCTGCTGCAAAACAAAGCAAGGGGAAGAAAAGAAGGCCGTGCTATGGACTGGAAATAGCTGCGGTTAACAGCAGCATTCGAGCCCGGTGCACAGGCAGAGCAGGGGCGACCACAAGGCACAGACCTCTGCAGCCAGGACCCGGGCAGGGTGACCTGGGCGAGGGTCGTAGCCGGGGACCTCCAGCCTTGGATCTGATGAAGAAAAGCAATGAGCTAATAGTTATTGAACTTCTAATACGTTTCACACATGGTACTGCATACCATGCTGCACTTTTATTTGCTACTTAAAATAACCCTGTGTGGTGTATCTTATTCCCATTCTACAAATGAGAATAATGAGGCCAAACAAAGTCAGGCAGCTGGAGAGTAGAGCCAGCAGCTAAGTAACAGTGTTCAGCAAACGTACTGAGAACTGAGCAAAGGCAGAGTCCAGAGAAGCAAAGGGAAGGATGCGACTGTGCGCACACTAGTTCTTCTTCCTGTAAGGCACTCCCTATCTGCCCAACTCCATCCTACCTAAAGAACCACCATACAGCTTTTGACAGTCAGGTAGATCATCACCTCTCTGAAGCCTTCGCCAGATCCCCAGTTAGGTCTTGTAATGTAAGGACCTGGAATAGTGCCAGCATACCGGCTCCTCCCTAGTAGGTACTCAAATACTGTTGACAATGCACGATCGACTAAGCAAAGATCTAGAGCACCATTGTCTGACAGAGCTCTCAGCAACGACAGGAATGCACTTTAGTCTGTGCTGTCCAGTATAGCAGCCAGCAGCGACATGTGGCTTTGGCTATTGTTTTGGACACTTCTCTGGAGACCGGAGCTTTCTGTGCTCCCACCGCTGCTGCCATCGGCAAATTCATTAACCGTGGAGGCCGCGTGGAGCCATCAGGCCCAGCTGATTCTGTAGCTGGGCGAATCCAGCCTTGCGCCTTGGAACATGGCTAGCTCATCTGGAAATATCCTTTGGGAACTTCCTCTGCTGTATTTAGCTGTTGGTCCAAGCGAATCACCAGGACAGCAACTTTAACTCCAGGTTGAGGATTTAGTTCTCCATGTGCCCCAAGTCCTGCCATGACCGTGAAGGAGGCGTCTTCATCTCTCCACAGGACCATTTTGGGACCATTTTGCTTCTCAGCTCAGCCTTGTGGGAATCTGACCACAGACAGATGAAACTCAGGCACTGGCAGTCTGGTGGTGATTTGGGATAGAGATTAGGGCAGAGAGTGGGCAACATCGGACAGAAGCCATCTTCTTGGGAGTGCTTTATTGTCTTCCAGGGTTTACAAATAGCTAATCCTGGAATTAGTACTTCAAGAACACATTAGTACTCCTTTAAATTGATCCATTTGTCCTTCCAGAGCACCTGGGACCTACCTAAAAGTTGAACAAGGAGCAAGGGATGGCGGGAGATGGAGCAGGAGCTCTGACACTCTGTAGATGACTGTAACCCAGTGCTGTTAGACCAGCTCTGAAGAGGTAGCAATCTAGCTTCCTGCTCTCCAGCGTGGCTCAGGGAAGAAAGTGTGTGGGACCAGAGTCCCCTGTGTGACATGAGGGAGGTCCCTGGTTTTGAGTGATAGAATCACCCCAATTCCCAGTTAGGCTGGCCTTCCGTGGGAGGCACCAGATTGAGGCACGTTGTGGCTCAGTTCTGTTCTGACCCGAGAGCTTGACCTTAAAGAAGCCTTTCTCTTTTGGACAGGAAGAAGGCGTAGTGTGGATTTCACCCTGCTCTGAGGGCCCTGGGCTCCAGGTGTTAGTGGTCTAGCAGGATGTTTGGTGTAGGGTGGTTGGAGGGTGGGAGGCTGAGGCAGCTCTGTAGGTGGTTCTGGGCCACCTGATGCAGCTGGGTCTCATCAGGTCCCCTACACGTGTCTGAATTCTGCCCCTCGCCCCCTGCCTTGGGCCACATACATTTTCTATCAAGGAATGCTCCTTGTTCTTCTTCCTTTCCCATTCTGGGACCCCTTTGTGGTTTGCGTGGTACAGGTTTCTCTAAATTTCTTCCCACTCTGGGAAGAAATACCTACTGAATGGTGGCCCGAGGTTGCTAAGCAGATCTGAGTTTCCTGACTCCTGCATGGAGTTCTCAGGATTCTCCACGGCGTGACTCAAACCAGAACCATCATTTTGCCCAGAGCAATGGATTTCTGTGCTGTTAGTTGAGGCAGCTTTGTATGCTGGAAAAAGCATTTTTTGCTGATTATCAGAAGACCTACCTCTGTCCCTGCCTAATGTTAGAGCCGTGACCTCTCAGAGTCTCAGTTTCCTAATCGGTCAAACAGGCCATTGGGCCAGACTCCACGCTTGCTAAGCCATGTTCCTCAGAAAAGATTGCAGTTAGGATGTGGCGAGGGACACCCTGCAATCCAGCTCTGCTTCCACCAGACTACCTATGTGCGTATCTCTTTCCTTGTTTTACATTGCTGCATAAGATTTGGTTTGAAAAAAATATTGGATGGATAAAAATAATTTGAAAGTTCCTGGACTGGATGATCTCTAAGGTGCCCTTGTAACTCTATAATTTTAAGGTAGCACCTGCTAATTGGATCTGATCATAAACCCAGGTCAGAGACTAACAGTTTGAGGTAAGAAGTCCTGAGGCTGTGTTTCAACTCATTTTAGCAATTTGCTCACTTCTTTACATTTGACACTGGAGGTTAAATCTGTAGCTGTTTTTGTGTGTGAGCGTTTTTGTTTTTAAGTGAATTCTTTGAGCTCTCGGGAAGTATAATGAAGATGTCTGCGCTTGTCTCACTTCCTCTCCGTGATGGCTGTAGGAGGCACTCAGGTCTGTGAGGGAGGCTTAGTGTTGTGCCTCTGCCCATCCCTTCTGGGAACTTCTGATGCCTCTGCCCCAGGAGGGCTCGTCACACAGGGAGTCGGGCAGCTTTCATTCGTAGGCCCTGGGAGAAGTTATACCTTACTGCCCTTGTGAACAATATGCTGACTCGTGAATCACTGGCCCAGGTTAACCACAGAGACAGACGGATCTAATGACTTTTCACAAAGACCCACACTGTGTTCTAACACTTCAATCCGCCTCTTTCTGCTCCTCGACTATCTGGGTTTGTGCTCCAGGAATCACGCTAGGAAACCTGCTGTTGGAGAGTGAGCTAAGGAATTTCTTTATCCTCGAAGTATTTTTATTTTTTTCTTTTAAAATTAGCTTCACTGAGGTGTAATTTACATACGATACAATGGACTTACTCGTAGAACTCAAGTGCGCAGTTCTGCAAATTTTGAGAAATGTATTTCCCTGTGAATACTGCCCTAATTGAGAAAATAGGGATTTCTAGCACCTGTCAGTCCCTCTTCGCCACTGTGGCATGCCGTTGGTGTGTTAGTAGCACGGCGGTGGGGAGGGAGTGGAAGGTGGCGGAAATGCTCTGTGTCTTGACTGGGTTTGAATTATGTGGAATACATGTGTCAAAATTCATGCAATTGAGACCTAAAAATGTGACAATTTATAGTTGAGATTGAAGCTGAGAAAGATTAAATACATTTCTCAATGCCACGCCCTTATTAAGTGGTTGATCCTGCATCTGACCCACGGACCACTGGATCTCAATTCCCTGCTCATAACTACCATGTTATTCTGCCTCCCTTCATTACCACACTTGTAGGTGGAGGCGATGCAGGTTGAGAACTAGCAATCTGGTCTAACCTTCTTATCGTATAAATAAATATAGGTGGTGCAACTTATACAGCAAATCAGTGGCGAGGCCCAGACCGGATCAGCGCTTTCTGTCTAGTGCTAAGGGTGGTGATGTCAATGCCCTTATGTCAATAATGAGTTATCATCTCATAGGACCACCTCAAACAAGAAGAGCTCTCACTGCCTTATTTTGTTACAATGAGCATTCCTATGAATAAGGAGTGCTTTACAGACATGCTTCTCAGACAGAATGGACATAGGAATCATGAGGAGATCATGTTAAAGTACAAATTCTGATTCAGAAAGTCTTGGGAATTCCAAAAAATTTATTGAAGAATTAAGAAACAAAATGAAATATATTGTAATTAGAAATTCCTATAAGATTTCCTCTGTCCCTATGGGGGAAACACACACACACACAGACACACACACACACACACACACACACACACACACACACACAGACCTATCAGCTTTGGTCACAGATATCAGTGAGCTTCTGATAAAAACCTTAACTTGATCACCAAAGCCTTGACTCTAAGATAAATTCCTGGACATGGATTGATTAGTCACACCCACAAACCACAGCTGAATGTTTTATTGGCTCACATTTTCCGGCTGGAATTAGCTATCACAGGATTGAGTATTTTGATTGACTTTGCATCTGGGTCAGTCAACATCGCAGGTCCCAGGGAAGAGCCATGTTGCACTAAGAGGTTTTCATTTTGTGCTGCCAGACCCACTTTTGGCTAATGATTGATTGATAGATCCCGATCCAAATCCAATTGCTCATCCTTTCTGCCCAGGAGAATTTGGGATTTATTGATCTCTGTCCAAGCTCATCTGGAGAGAACAATGCTGCTATAATGGAGAGAGTGCCACTTAGGGTCCCGCATTGTGCTGCTTTTGTTTCTCCTGCCAACTCAGACCAAGGCTTTATCTGCAGAACTTTTGGCAGCTGGCAGGCATGATTCTCTGCCTCAGACAAATCGATTCACCATTCCACTGCATGTTCTTTGATGGCATATTCATTTAGGCACATTGCAGTCCTACAGATGCAGGCTGACCCAGTTAGCTCTACATGCGTTGTGAATCCAGTTAATTGTATATCAACTAATTGCATAATTCATTTATTAATGGACTGAATTAACATCCAAGTGCTGCAGCTCCTCTGTAGAGGATTAGTGAGAAGCAAAACCTTGGGAGAATTTCACTTTTCAGATCCATGATCCTCCTCTCCCCCAAATTTATTCTCTCTCTCTCTTTTTCATTTGGAAAAAGAACTATTCCATGAAACAAGGATGAGATAAGAAATGTAGCTACATTACTAAAAATGTTAATAATCATTTATGTTCAGCTGCATAATATTAGGGTACAAAGATTAACAGATCACATTGGTGCCCCCAAAAACAATAGTTTTGAGAACACATACTGCGAGTTTAGAAGGAGTCCAGATTTTCCTTGTGTACCTCCAGGTGCCCCCTCTCAGGATGATTGTCATTGCCAAATATCAGGGCTACAGGAGCCCTCTGTTCATGAGAGAAGATGTACTTTTACCACCCAGTGTCTCCAGAGCCCTGGCCTTGGATGCTGTTTCTTCAGACAGAGGTTGCCTCTGGTCAGCTGCCATCAGCAAGAAGCAAAGACCCAGTGCTGCCCGTCACTAATGGCCTGCTCCAGCCACTCCCCAGCACCCCCTAGGTCACCAGTGCTGGTCACGGGAGTGTGTCATCACACTGCTTTCTGCTACTGTGCCACAAGGGTAGGAGTAGTTCTCCGACTCACTTTATACCCTAGGTGGGTCTTCCCCAGAAGAAGGACTGAGATAAGAATTTGCATGCAAATACTTTTGTAGAAAGTGACCCCAGGAAGCACTGGAAGAGGAGCGAGGCAGCAAGGGAGGAATGAGAAGAAGCCTAATTAGGGGTGTGTCATCAAGTGAGTCATCGCTGGGAAATTAGGCTCAATGCATTTGAGGGCCTGTGAGAGGCTTCCCAGAGCATCCCTGGTTGTCTCACCACAGGGAGGAAGAAGTGTTGGATTTGTCCTCCAGTTCTCATATGTCGCTGGCTGAGGGCTTTTCCTGGCAGCATCAACACCTTGGCTTTCTTGGTGAGGCTCTGGAATGGCATGAGAGAGGCCGTCAGGTGGAGACACACAGGGGCTACAGTGGGATCCTGCAGACTGGGAACACTGAGGGCCCAGGGGACATTAGCAGGGTACCAAGGGCCTGGAGTAGCAACTCAAGGGTCCCTGCTAGGTCAACTGTCTTCTCTGCTTCTGGTTCCCTGAAGACCTACAGAAGGTCACACCAACCCAGCTTGATTGCTTCCATCTTGTCTGCACTGGGGGTCCAGAGCAAACCGACCTCTGTCTCGAGAGACAGAAATTTCCCCATCCATTCCTCACTCTATACACTTTCCCACCTCTTCAAGTCCTAATTTCCTGTCTTGGGATTAAATCTGGGGGAGAGACGTAATCCCTTTAGGAAAAGCAGAGCCATGCCTACAGGAGTATGTTCTGTCCTGCATCTTGGTGAAACACATAGAACGTCATCTGACTGTGGAATATTTTCCAGTATCTGAGTTGATCAGTCCTATACACTATTATTTTGTTACAATAATAATAATAATGCTTTACTTTTCTAATATTTTTATAATTTCCAATGCACTTGTATTTTCGGAGCCTATTCTACCAACCTTCTGGGAGAGGGATTATTAGATATAACTAAGAAAAAGTCAAATACCTAAGAGGGTAATTCAGTCCCCAAGGCAGTGCAAAATAACTACTAAGAGCTCAGGATTCTAAATTAGTTGACCTGAGTCCAAGTCTTGGCTCCTTCACGTACCAGCTGTGCACCTAAGACAGTTTGCTGGGTTGTCCTAAGATTACTTCCTCAAATGTGAGGTTAAATTTATAATAGTCCCAATCCATTGCATTGTCTTAAGGCTTAAATGGAATAATGGAAGTGAAGACTCATTGGCTCGTAGTAACACTCATGGACTGTTGTGAAAATGAGCTGACTCAGTCAACATTTCCTAAAATAGCCCAGGCTTGAGGCCAGGTCTTCTGATTGTCAGTCTTGTGTTCTTGCCCACCATCCCATATTTCTGGTTATATCCTGAAAATGACCTCAAATCATGCATTATGGTGTTAGATTTGTGCTGAACTTTCTCTTAATGTCTAAAACATGTCTAGTCGATCTTAGTTTATTATTCAGGAGGAGGGAGTTTTCAATGGTTGAAAAATAAAAATATTCATAGATCCATACAGCTGCAGCCTCCATGTGTTTAAGAGAACAAATGTCATGTGCCCTGGACAAAACTGTCTCAATCAGAATAAATTTGCAGTTTTATGCTAAGAGGAAGCTGCAATGAAGCTTTCAGGGTCTCGGTGTCACTGGCATCATCTTTATGTTCTTAAACGAAAACGGAGAAAGGATTTGCCTTATTACAGGAGAAAGGGCCGAATGTGTTTGCTTTCAAGTGTAGAATAAAATGAAACGCACATTCTCAATGTGGAACTTCATTTTGATTACCCGTCTAGAGAAGGAGATCAGGAAACAGCCACCCATAACCACCCCAAATCCCCCTCCTTTTTTTTTTATTTGTTATTGAAGCAAATGAGGCCAATTGTTGGAAACTTCTGTGCAGCCCTGAATACCTCAATTGTGACTCTCACAGAGATTAATGCATTTAATTTACCTCTTTGGTATATTCGAGACACCATTCAGCAGCCAGTTGGGAGTTCCTTGCCCTGTAAGCTGCTGCATGATAAAATACTCTCTGGCTGTCTCTGTTCCAGCTTTATAGGACTTCACCTGGGCCAGGAAGGAAGAGGGTGGGCCCCGTGTTTCCAGACACCCCTCCTCCACAGGTGATCAATAGTTGAAGAAAGGGCTGAAATACAGGAAGAGACAAGCACACAAGACGAGTATTTATCATCTTTCCGGGCCTTATGGATGGTCTTCTCCCACAGGGTCTTATCTGTAAGGAAATCACGTCTACTTAAGGAAAAGTTTCCCATCTACGGGATAAATTAAGGGGTCTAACTAGTTTTCCTTATGCATCAAGTAGTTTTTCACATCTTGATATTAACTATGGGCTTTGGCATTACTCAGCACCAGCAACACTTCCTCTCCTAGTTTATTTTCAAATGGTTCATGGGCATGTATGTTGTGGCAGGCACGGTGCTAGGTCTGAGGGCAAAGTATGGACCAGAGGTGCATGGCTGCTGCTCTGCCAGTCCTTCCAGCCTGCTGAGGGGGACCAGTCATGCACAAACAGCCACACAAAGACCTACTTAATTACAGTTTTGATAAATGTCACAAGAGAAGCACATAGGAGACCTAATCTAGAGGGAGGATTTTGGGAAATTCTTCCTGAGGAAACATAGTTTAAATTATATTTTGAAAGGTGATTAAGAACCAAGAGAAAAGGAACATTTAATGGTGAGGGGAGAACAGGACTCAGTCCCCGTGACTTTCAGCCTACAACTCATTGCATGGCAGGCTATCTGATCATGCTGGGGTGGTGGTTATGCTACATCTCTAGAATTTGAGCTGCATCAGGGCCGATGACCATGAATACCCAGGGGGCGAAAATTCTGCTTCTTTGATTTTTTAATCTCCAGTTTTCAATGCGCTACCTTGATCCAAGAACCCTGTGGAATGCGAATACTTTCTCATTTATTTTTAACATTCCCTGGGTGTCTATCCTCAGGTATGGCTATGAATTCCTTGACCCGCTATGCCAGAAGGGTGGGAGAACATTATAGCAACTCCTCACCCTGCTGTTCCATTCCCACCAGGAGTATTTCCAGTAGGAAGTCGCTCCAAAGGAGTTACCTTTAGAAATTGAGAAATGAAGCGTTAGCCCAAGATTTCCTCAGATAACTTCACTTGGGATACCAATGGGGGTAAAGTACCTATACAGTTCTCCACTCACACACATTTCCCCTTGATGCTCGGAGATACCTTGATGAGGCCACCTCAAAAGGTGAAACTCAATAGGAGCACAACAGATTATCCCTAAAGAAGGTGAGCGAGTTTTCTAGGCCAAAGCAAGGTCTCAAATCCAATTTCTCACACACTTGATGGCACAGTGAGGATTTCTCCAGGGCCAGAAGCAAACACAGCCTTAAAAAATTCAAATCATGGGCAACTCATGCAGAATTGGAGACTAACATTTTAAAAAAAGATGTTGAAAGCCAACTTCAAGTATAAGTTCAGTCCCTATCTTGCTCCATGATGTTGGGAGCTCGTTGCTTCCACTGGGGCCTCAGTTGTTCCAGTGTCCCTTGTGAGGCTCCTGCTGTCATGGTACTCTCTTCCCAGTTGTCATAAAGAGAAGGGTTCTGTCGGGATTTGCACCTCCTGTCAGGGAGAGTGGACTGAGGGCGGGGACACCCAGGCCTGCCTCGAATTCCTTGCATAGCCCGCACGTGTGGACTGGGCCTCTCCCCTGACTCTGTGACTCTTTCGTCAAGCAGGAATTGTAATAGTTCACTCTCTTCTTCCTGGCCTGCCCCATAACCTGATTACGGAGACTCTGAGCTCTGAAGAGGAGAACCATCACGTGGAATGATATGTGAGCCTCGGAAGCTTCATCATTCACTCTGAAATGTTGGCACACAGTCAAGTTAGTTCTTATGTGACATTAAAAACCTCACTTCAGTGAGGAAAACAAACAGATAAAGAACACCAGCTAATGACTTTGGAAGGCCAGAGAGCAGCTGAAGTATTGTTTTTTTAAATGCAATAGATTTTAAATGGCATTTCCAATAATGAATAAGTCACCCAATTACTGCACTCTTCTCATTTTGAACACCTGTCCCAGTCATTTTCAATCCCCAGAGTGACTTTTATTTTTAACGATATTTATTATCATGAGTGTTATCACATTAGATGAAATCAGCTGGAGCTAGAGGCTGCATTCACTGATGGCATTCAGGCGCCCTGGATTGGCGAAGGTTTTTTCATCCTCCTTTGGAATCTGTAGCCGCTCTGAGCTGCCATTACTGACTGTATCCAGCAGATAAGGAGGATAAACTCATAACCTCCCTGCAGAGTCAGATCACCTTGGGATTCCCCATGATTGTCACCTCAAAGGGTCCCTAAGAACTCACAAAGCAATTGCTGGAGACAAATCTAAGAACAGCTCCACTTAGTATCTAAAGACCAGTGCTCTGGGGAATGGGACAAAGTAACTCTGGCTTCACCACACAGCATTTCTCATTTACTCCCAAGGATCTGCTACAGAATGTTCAAGGAAGCAAAGGGACAGTGACTCAGAAATGCCTTCAGTGTATCCCTCTTTGGTCTTCAGATATGGCCCAGAAATCAAGCAAAGAATATTTATACAGTTCCTACCATGTCCCTAACATTGGACCTGTCCCCTGTCCTTATGAAGGATCTACCTGGGAGAAGAGAGTTAGCCCATATTAATCAGCTAGAGAGAATTTTATAAAAGAACACTCTTTTAACTTTTTAATCAACATTTACTGAAGGCAATTATGAATTTTATTTGTGATGTTTGATATACCAAGTTGAAATAAACAAAGATCCTGTGTTCAAGGAAGTTCTGATTATAGTTTCCAGCAGAGATAGTCTTGTTAAACTAATATATTCTAATAGTTTAGACAACAATGATAATAATAGTATTTTAAATATGTGACAGATATTGAGTTCTTCCATCTATAGACAAAGACAAGAATATCGAGACACAGAGAAATAACTCGCCAATGATCACCCAGACACTAATGGGTGATCTGGGATTGAAACCCAAGAAGTTGGTGTCCAGAGTACAGGTACTGAACCACGATGCTGCACAGCTTTCCACAAAGATGGGTGACAAGGATAAAATAACTACCACCTTTTTGAATGCTTAAACTATAGGCTCACCCATGTGCTAAGCATTTAATGTGCATTACATAATTTAATGATTAGAGCTATCCAGTCAGGTAGTAATGACTCCTGGTTGTAAGAAATAAAGTTAAGAAGGAAGAGGAATTTAACACAGTAGCTCATAAAACCAAAGAAAATAGGGCAGATCCTGGGACCACAGTGACTGGAACCAGAGACCTGACCATTGTCAGGATGCTCTCTCTTTTTCATTTTTGTTCTGTCTCTTATTCAAATTCTCTCTCACTCTCTCATTTCTGTCCTCTCTCATTTTCTCTTTCTCTCCTTTCCCTCTTCCTTCTTTCACTCTCCTTTCTCTTCTCTCTCTTTCTTCCCTCCTCTCTACCCTCTTCTCTACCCTCCATGTCAGGTTCACTCTCATCTACTACACACCAACTGTATTTCACATGGCAAAGAAAGGAAATCCGGCAGCCCCTGGCTTATATACTTACATCTTTACCATCAAAGTAAGAAGTTTCTCCCCCAGCTCTAAGAAATTTCTTAGTAAGGACATTGATTGACTTGTCTTCTATTGAGTGCCTACTCTAAGACTAAATACAGTGACCAGCAAAGAAAGATCTTAAGAAGATTGTCATTCCCATTCAGACCACACCTTAGACTGGGAGGTGTGGGAAGTGAGTATTTTCTCAAAAGAAGTGGGGAGTGGGGGAAGACCACTGAGAGAATCATTACGAACTTAACCAGCTAAATGTATGGCTATTAAGTATAGATTTGTTGATGACACCTTTTTGCAGATGGGAAATTGGGATTGAGAAAGATTAACTTGCTGAAAGCATCATCTATTGTTAATAAGAGATCTTAACAAGGTGGGAAACATTAGCAGTTCTACTTGATGTGGCTTAGCCCCCTGCCACACGGCACGTGAGCTGAACTACTCACGAGTCTTCACGGAAGTGCTCACCATGCTTAGCGAAGAAAGGGCAGAATTCAGGTAAGCAGAGAGGAAATTATTCCAGGAAAAGCCAACAGGAGGCAGAAGAACGAGTAAAGCTGGCAAGAAGGAGGCCAAGGGGGGCAATTTCAAGGAAGGGGAGTGCTTTTTGCCTGTGTTGAAATGATGGGACTGCCAGTTACGTCCCTTCACAGAGACCCGTGGGACAAAGCATTCTTTGTACCCAGTGCACAAACACTGCCTCATGGTGGGCACCAAGGAGACTTGCAGAGTCTTTTCTGCAGAGCTCATGTCTGTGGCTGAATGACCAGAGTTTCCTCGAAAGAGCACCAATGTGTGCTCTTGAGGTCAAGCCATTGTCACCCCACTGGGGAATGAGGGGGAATTCATAAATTTTACCCAAATCAAGAGATCACAGTCTTCACCCAGACTTTCTTCCATGTCTCAGATCATCCAAGCTTGAAAATGGGAAAAGCTGGGATGCCCAGCTGAGCCACGCCTGGCAGAGTCTATGACGAAGGCACGTTATCTCCAGTCAGGTCACCAGCCTGCTTTGCAATTGAACCCTGGGCTGGTGGTTCTCTTCTCCAGATTCTCTCGTTATATTTACTTCAAATCACTTTTCCTAAGCGTGCCTGAGTCACCTTCCCAGGAAGCTTTGATTTAGCCCTCATTGACTCTACTCTCTTTTCCCAGGCTCTGACAGTGTGTATTAAGTGCTGCTCATGAACTCTGTTCACTTCATCCTCTCATCTTTTCTTAATCAGGACCTTCTCCTACCCTGTCTGTCCTCTCCCTCTGGTCATCCCCATTCATGCTTCCTGCCTTTTGTTCTTTCTGGGAGGGAGCCAGTTCTTCCTCTATTGTCAGAAGCCATCTTCTAGGTCTTTCTGCCAAGCAGACTGGAGTCCTAGAAATGCACCCAGTCGCTCTTGTAAATTTAGCCCCAATGACACAATCACTAGGGCCTCTCAAAAGAAGGCTCCCAGAACCCACCATGGGTCACTTTGCTGTCTCCGCTCAGGAAACAATTACCATTTGCTATTGAGAAGTTTCTGGATTTGTGTCCCTCTTTGCCCTCAGTGGAGAGCACCTCAATTTAACCATCACTGCAGGGGACTTTTTAAATACCCCATGGAATCTGTTACATCCGTACAGTCTCACTGTGGAGCAAAGAGAGGGATTGTCCTCTAAGCACAAAAGAGAGGAACCAGAGAAAGTAAAAAACACACACACACACACACACACACACACACACAAACAAAAACTGGTGCAAATCCTTAAGAATACCAGTTTTGAAGCTCATGCCTTTACTTTCCACGCCCTCTTACCTCTGAGTACAAACTGAATATATTATCAGGCTTCATGCAGGTCAGTCTGAGTTGCTTTCCAAGACGAAGTTTGAGATCTAAAAACTGATTGGAAGTTTCCAAAATCTTTATTCAGCTCTCAAAGGGGTAATGCTTCTTTATGATTCCCTGACTCCTCTTTCTGTCTTACTGTCCTTCACGCTGGTGTTTATTACGGCCTCAGTTTGGCCCTTCCAACCTCCTCTTTTATCTTTTTGTTTAATTTTTCTTTTCTTTTCTTCTTCCATTGCCCAGATTGGTGTAACCAAGTAAAGCAGAGAATCTGTATTGACCCAGCAACAATTCTTCCCTCTAAGACGTCTGAGTGTGTGTGTGTGTGTGTGTGTGTGTGTGTGTGTGTACCAATACTTTCTTGATTGCTTCCCTTGTTACGTAAGTTCACCAAGTCCTTTTTACAAAGTCAGCAACTGTGTTACTGCAGGACATTGGCCCAGGGAGAGACTTATGGTAGTAATCTGGTTTGGAGAGACTACTCTCCTGTGTTGGAAGCACATTTGCACATTTTGACTGAGGCATACAATTCTCAAAGAAATTCCCAGCCTGGTTTCCCAGCAAGATTTTGGTGCTTCTGAGCTGTAGGGGTGGGAACAGACTGGCTTCTATCTGAGTTATTTCAAGTCATTAGGCAAATATTTCACTAAAATCCCCACCAGGGGAGAAAGACATTCCTTTAGTAATTCGTAATATTCATTGAGAGTTTCCTCCCTGTAGTTTCCTAAGTTAGCCAGAGTAAGATAAAAGTAGTTGATGAAATGTCCTGCCCCCAGGAAGCTTGGACTTTACAAGAGGTCTCTCTCTTTCACTCTCTCTCTCATGCATACATATCCATATTCACACAATATAGAAACATCTATAAACCTACACATAAGCAGCTGTAAAAATACACAGTATAAACACAGTATAAATTTTTTAAGTATATTGGGAGATTTGTTGAGACTTCCTGGATGAGAAGTTAAGTAAATATAAAAATATAACAATAATTTTTCAGATATTTTTCAGATATTTTCAGATATATTTTTTAAAATATCTATACATTTTATAGATAATTGGTTTTTCAGTTTGAATTACTTATATCTCACATCATTATAGAATGCAAAATTATCAGAATCAAATATGTAAGTTTCCTCTTGAAGTTGTAGTCCAGAAAATCCTTTCTTGATTTATTCACTTCTTAATTATTTTTTAACATTTAATATATTTTTTTAATATTTATTTATTTATTTATTTCAGCATATTACAGGGGTACAAATGTTTAGGTTACATATATTGCTTTTGCCCCACCCAAGTCAGAGCTTCAAGCGTGTTCGCCCCCCGGATGGTGCACACCGCACCCATTAGGTGTGTATATACCCATCCCCTTCGCCCTCCTGTCATCTGCCCAACATCGATGAATGTTACTCCTGTATGGGCACATAAGTGTTGATCAGTTAATACCAGTTTGATGGTCAGTACGTGTGGTGCTTGTTTTTCCATTCTTGGGATACTTCACTTAGCAGAATGAGTTCCAGCTCTATCCAGGATAAAACAAGAGGTGCCATATCATCATTGCTTTTACTGGCTGAGTAGAACTCCATGGTGTACATATACCATATTTTATTAATCCACTCAAGTATTGATGGACACCTGGGTTGTTTCCATATTTTTGCAATTGTGAATTTTGCTGCTATACACATTCCAGTCTTTTTTATAGAATGTCTTTTTTTGCTTTGGGTAGATGCCCAGTAATGAGATTGCTGGATCAAATGGTAGTTCTGCTTGTATATCTTTGAGGTATCTCCATATTGCTTTCCACAGAGGTTGTACTGGTTTGCAGTCCCACCAACAGTGTATGAGTGTACCCATCTCTCCACATTCACACCAACATTTATTGTTTTGGAACTTTTTGATAAAAGCCATTCTCACTGGAGTTAAGAGATGCCTCATTGTGGTTTCGATTTGCATTTCCCTGATGATTAGAGATGTTGAGCATTTTTTCATGTGTTTCTTGGCTATTAGTCTAACTTCTTTTGAAAAGTTTCTGTTCATGTCCTTTGCTAACTTTTTAATGGGGTTGTTTGATTTTTTTCTTGCTAATTTTCCTGAATTATATATAGATTCTAGTTATTAGCCCTTTATCAGATGTGTAGCATGTGAATATTTTCTCCCATTCTGTAGGTTGTCTGTTTGCTTTCATGAGAGTTTCCTTGGCTGTGCAGAAGCTTTTTAATTTGATCAAGTTCCATTTATTTATTTTTGTTTTTGCTGTGATTGCCTTTGGGGTCTTCTTCACAAATTCTTTCCCTAGGTCACTGTCTATAAGAGTTTTTCCAACATTTTCCTCTAGAATTCTTATAGTTTCATGCCTTAGGTTTAAGTCTGTTATCCACTGTGAGTTGATTTTTTTTGAGAGGTGAAAGCTGTGGATCCTGTCTCAGTCTTCTACATGTGGCTATGCAATTTTGCCAGCATAATTTATTGAATAAGAATTCTTTTCCCCAGTGTATGTTTTTGTCTGCTTTGTCAAAGATTGGATGGCTATACGAGGATGATTTTATATCTGGGTTCTCAGTTCTGTTCCATTGGTCTATGTCTCTGTTATTGCATTAGTACC
>CAUYSK010127635.1:0-36380 GCA_963575035.1 Avahi laniger
ACCATTCTAGATATTTATTCCAGAGAGCTATTGAACTCAACTTTTCTTGATTTGCACAAGAGGAGATTTGCACTTCCATATAGTCCAAAAACATTTATTCACCATTACGGAGTTCTTAATACATCATGGTATATATGGAAATGTTTATTGGAACTTAGCTACAAATGTTTTAATGATCTTTTTTTTTTTTTTTTTTGAAACAGTCTTGCTCTGTTGCCCGGGCTAGAGTGCCGTGGCGTCAGCCTAGCTCACAGCAACCTCAGACTCCTGGGCTCAAGCGATCCTTCTGCCTCAGCCTCCCGAGTAGGTGGGACTGCAGGCATGCGCCACCATGCCCGGCTAATTTTTATATATATATATGTGTGTGTCTGTGTATATATGTGTATACATATATATATATATATATATATATATATATGTTAGTTGTCCAGGTCATTTCTTTCTATTTTTTAGTAGAGACGGGGTCTCGCTCTTGCTCAGGCTGGTCTCAAACTCCTGAGCTCAAACAATCCGCCCGCCTTGACCTCCCAGAGTGCTAGGATTACAGGCGTGAGCCACCGCGCCCGGCCAATCATTGGACTTTTAAGAGTCATATAATCTCTGTATTTATTAGTTTGCAAGGAGGATCAGTGGTGTTAGGCACCCATAAAACATTATAAAATGAACTCTTGTTTGTACAACTACTTGTGGTCATATACATCTTTGCACAAATCTTCACAAAGTTTCTTTGCAGAAACTTTGGCCACTGCTATGTGCCCTCCAGGAGGTCTAGCACTTAATAGCTGTGCAATAAATATTTGCTCAGTTTTCAAATCTGATCTGTTATCTTTAAGCTGATTGAGTGCTAAGTGAGTATATACTGGTGTAGGATCGATCACTACACAAAACTTCTGGCTGACATCAGAGGGTTTCTCAACTTTTGAGAAGACAGAAATTCCTTTTGATACGATGGTAGAAATTATATTCTCTAAACCCAGTTACCTCTCTGCCGTACATATTTGATGAATGGAATTTTGTTGACTAGAATTCTAGGCACTAATATTTTTTTAAAGACTGATTTGAACACATTTAAGATCTAAATACGCAGAAGACTTATCATTTATGAAACAAGCTTATTGAGTCAGGTCTAGCAAAAATTCACTGAATATATACAATTACAATAATACACTTTCAGTATTCTTAACTAAGACATATTGTCTGAAAGCGTATAGTAAAATAAGTTATCATTCTAGTTGCTTTTACTTTTATCTTAAAAGTTTCCTAACTTATTGATACCATACAGACACCTGGTAGGAGTGCAACAGTTAAGGATCTGTCCAAGTTTCCTTTACAATTTCTAATTTTCAGATGCTTGTAAGGAAATTGCCAGAACCTTAAATTTGCTATGCAGAGTTGTCTGTAGAGATGCAAATTGCATTTATCTCTTTCTTCGTATTCTTTCCTTTTTTAAAAAAATTGAAAACTGCTAAGTCATTTTGAATCATACAGTGCATAACAGTAGACTTTTAATACTTGAGATGTTTTATCTTTATTGTGCATGGTCTTGCCAAAAACACCAACAAGCACAAAAAAACCCCTTAACTCACCTCCACATTTCCCAATATACCTTAATTTCTTTGAGTAAAATGCGGGTGCTTCATTTTAAAAGTGGTCCACCGAGCGACATTTAAAACTAAAATCTTGGTAAGTGGCTACGCCGCTAACATGTTGGCATTCCCAGCGGTTATATCATATCAGCAAACTTGAGCCATACCTCCCTACTGTGCAATGCATCTAATCTGGACTCCGTAATCTCAATTGTGGTTACCCTTTCTGTTGTTTTCAGGGCTGCAAGTTACCAATAAATTTGAAAGGCACACCGGGATTTATTTTCCAGCGAATATCGTTTTTGCTCTGTTGTTGAGTTTGAAGAACAGCTGTGAAAAGTTGCTTCAATGAACCAAGGGATGGTCCCAGAATAACCAGCTCAGAACTTTGCCTTGAGTTCCCAAACTACGGGCTACATGATAATTATATGAACTCCTCCAGAACTACAACCACTTTCATGAATTTTAAGCTGGATCTGTGTCAAGTAGTATTGATGGATATTGATCTCAAGGGTATTTTTTTTTCACTGATTTTACCCAATTTGCTCAGCAATGGACAAGGACTGAGCCTAATTTCACTTTCCATACAGTAACTAGCATGTTATTTGTGTTCCATAAATGAAATGCTAATAGGAGAGACAGGGCCTAAACTGCTAATTGAAATAAAGCCATGTTAAGAGCATTATCTTTTTTAAAAGAATAACAGTTTTATTTAATAAAAGCATTATTCTTAATACTAAAACCAATAAAACATCCTAAACCATACTCTACTATCTTAAAATAATACCCTGAAATAATTTCTGTAAATAATGTCTAAGTCTTATATTCATAATTGAGTCTTCTTGGTAAATGTACTATTTATCACAGAAGAAAAAGATCTGCCACAGTTTCTAACCAAAATCTCCAATTATATGGTTCCAAGATAAATAAAAATGGACATTAATTTAAGCATTAAAAACTACGGGCTAAGACCTCCAGCACAGAAAACAAATTCTTTCCAGAAAAAAGAAAAGAGCATAACCTCTTGCCTGCTTAAAATGAGTTTTACATGGAAGAAGGGGAGAGTGCCTTCACCTTTCTAGAAATGAGAGCATATATTTCAAAATAATAATTCAAAAATAAAATAAGTGATACCAGTAATTCGAGTTATCAAATTG
Source organism: Avahi laniger (assembly GCA_963575035.1). Classification (NCBI taxonomy): domain Eukaryota; kingdom Metazoa; phylum Chordata; class Mammalia; order Primates; family Indriidae; genus Avahi; species Avahi laniger. The sequence goes on from CAUYSK010127635.1 coordinate 2,744, forward strand.
AATTAATAAATTATGACTGGGCTAACTGGGGACCAAAATTATTAATTGTTCAAAATAATTCAGTCTGTTCTAGAAAACATCTTAATCCTAACCTAGAAAAAAGTCACTACTTAGCAACACCTTTCTTCAGTGACTAAGAAGCACTCAATCTCCACTGTCAAAGATACTTGTTTAAATGGCTTAATACCCACATACATTAATATACTGATAAATTATTCAGATCTTACTTTTCAAATGTGGGATCAATGGGAAGGTTTGGCAAATTGGTATTATATTTTAAAATGTAATCATAAAATCAAGTCTTGGGAATTATAAATAATGTCTCAGGAGCCGGCTGAGGACCAGATCTGGCCAGTGAATGCTGTGTGACGCTCTTGCTGAAAGACAAGAACAGAACACACACATCCGAGCAGAGAGCGTGCCGGCCACAGCCATGGGACTTGCACCCAGGGAAACCTGTCCTTAATTTATCCCATCGTGTGTGGATTTGGCAAGGATCTCCAAATATCATTTACATACCATATGCCCTGAATTACCTAGGCACAATGGCTGTGGATAAATATGTTTCGGGTCTGACTGTTTGCTTCCTTTTATAAGTTTTGCAGCTTTCATTTCATTTTTCACATTGCTAAATAATTTAATGCAATATCGCAGGCTGCAAAAGAATGTTTTGTTAAATCAATAAATAGTTCATTGTGCTTTGTGATTAGGAAAAAAGGTTCCTGAGGTAGGCGACCGGGAGGTATTATTTCTCCTATGTAAGAATCAAATAAAGAAAATGAGCTGTTTATGCTTTTGACTCATTTGAATCTTTGTCTTTTTACCAGGCATCTAAATGCAAGGCATTCAAAAATAAAACAGACAGAAATCAGATATTATGACTTCTGTGGAACATACAGAATTGGTCAGCAGGTTTTGGTCAGCAAATTTTCGTGTCTAAAAGGGATCCCTGAATACCTATTCTTGGTAATTCTTATATTTGTTCCTCTTATAATGAAAAGACATTATAATTATCCTGTGCCTTAGTTTCCCTCTCTTCCCAACAATGGTATTATATAAATTTAATAATATTTGTCCAGATTCTCAAACTAAATTTAAAGTTAGATTGATAAAAATGTATACTTAAACCAAAAAGATCAAAAGCCTAAAAAAGGCTTGGAGCAGAATTACATACATATTTTTTGTTGTGTACTATAAATTTGACTGTATAAACTTCCAATTAAAAATGACATTCACACCATCATTTTTGATAGAATTTTGCACAGTAGGAATACTCATTAATGCAGGGTAATACAGTGTGATAAGCAGCTTAGACATCAAAATAGTAAAAAGAAAAAAAGCCAGTTGGTCTACTTTTTCCATGGGTAAAATAAAACTTAAAAAATTAAATACTTGGGTAATTAATTTGAGAACATTTATTGGCATTTTTAAATAATGTCAAATCCAGACTACAGAGATCTCAGTCCTAACATAAAAAACACATATACATCCATTCTATATTGCATAATATATTAAATGTATTACAATATTCAAAATGGCATCAAATACAATTTAAATAATTTTACTTATCCTACAATTACCCTCTTAAATAGAACATATGTATATGTATGTGTGTATATGTATATATACACACACTTTTTTTTTTTACTATTTAATATGACGTATTTGAAATATCTGAATTCTTTTCAGCATTGGTAAAAGAAAAGCAAAAATCCATCAGCTACAAAGCATATGTACTTGGGTCATTTCTGGATCTTTAACTAGAAAATATAAAGTGATCATATAATTCTCAATTGTATGTTAAAATAAATAGCAAAGGAGGTGTGTCCATATACCAGTAGAGAAATGAGTACAAGGCAATAGAGTGATTTTAGAATACTATCAAATAATTTGCTTTCTTTGGGGGCAAGAAAAAGAAAGAAGCTACCACTTGAAGATTGGCAACAAAAGGGTTAACAGACATATGCTGTATAATTAGGAGATGCATTAATGATTATGAATAGTAAATGATTTGGTGCAAAGAAAAAAATTTAGTCAAAGGGACATGTACCTATCTTACATGTTTATTAGTAACTGTATATAACTAGAGAATTCTGCTATTAAGAATCTTGCATTATTGGTGTAAATACTTCCAAGGGTACATCAAATTGTAATCTTTCATACGACATCCATCAAACCAGGCTGGAGATTTTGACAAACATTAAACACAGTAAGGAGGCAATTATGTATGCATGATTTAATCTGCAACTAATTAATATGCAAATTTATTCATATGTTAGTTACTAAATTAAAAATGCAAAGAAGCCCTTATGGTGATTCTCGAAATTTTGCACAAACAGAACATTTAAAATGTAAGAAAAATGAAGTTTTTTAGAAACCTATAACACACTTTTAGTGCCTCCAGAACCTGTTGCATTAGGAAGGCCCAAAAATATGTGTTTAAATACTAGATAATAATTTAAAAGGTGTGCTAATTTTATGTGAGAATGTGGGAACAGAAAGGTTAATCAGAATTCTCTCAAACTCTTAAGAGATACACTCTAATTACCAGACAAATGGTATTCTATTTCTAAGCTTCCTTCCCTGCTTTTGGGGTTGTCAGAAGTTGGTGATCTTACTGGTATCTTACACAAATGGTAAGGAGTTTTGAGGGGAATAAACAGTATTTGGAAGCAACCAGACATACTGAAAATTCTAAGGTAACTTTGAGACCATTTGGTGTTCACTAAACATACAATTCACTCCTCAAGATGGCAACGCGCTCTTTTCGCCTTTGGGGAACAGCTCTTTGCAAACAGAGAAATGGGAGGAAAATCTTGAGAGAGGCTAGAAATTCTCCCAAACTCTCTTCCAAACGAATCTTCAAAGAAAATAATGCGGCTAACCAAAAAGCAACAACCTCCCCAAAAAAGCAGAAGGTAATTTTATCTGAATTCAATCTGGCTATTTTAGTCCTGCATTTTCCAGACAGTCCAAAATTGATTTGAATCTTTTATGTGAGATGAGGGATGTGGAGTGGTGATAATTTAAAAATATCTTTGGATGTCTGCATACAGGGGAGTATCCATTCAAGAGCACTCTATATTATCCTTTGGCACTGCTGCCTTCTGCAAGAATCTGATTTTCTTAGGACTGCCTTAGTGATCGGTAGAAAGATTTTGTATGGATCACCTCTCGTCTGATTACCTTTCTCATCCGACGTCCGACAGCCATGTACACAGCTCCTGGAGCTGGCCCTCGGAACAGCTGTAGTGGCCTCAAGAAATCGACACAAGTCAACTGCATGAGGAAGCACAATAACAGCGTCTACGGCTCTTCCCAGGGCACTGAACTCTCACCCATGTCACAAAAAAATCGCCATCAGTCTCATCGCTGCCAAGTGACACACAAAAAGGAAGTTAACCATTGGCTGCTACTCGCATTCACAGTCTGACTCCGATTTCCCAGCTTCCCTTAGCTCGCTCTGATGCCAAGCGGACTACAGCTTGCCCATTTCATTTCGGCCACGGCAGCCAAAAAAAGCACTGCCCCACCGTGCGACGACAAGCAGTCTGTTTTGATATTAGTACCTTAGTGTGCGATATGAGAGAGTCAGATGTCCTCAAACTACGTGCCCTCCCCCGAGGGACTCTGTCCTGGCCCTCCTTGGCCAGAGAGATGGTGAGCGTGCCACAAATCCTTAGCTTTGAAAGCACGGGGGACGGAGAGGCACCATCCGCAGGGCTCAGACAGAAATGGCCATCAGTGCCTCTTCTGGGGAGCGGATTCATGCCCTCCAATTCAACACTCGCGTCTAACTGGAAATATTAACTCAGATTCTATTCACTCCCTGCCAGCCAACATACAGGATCGCAAACTGAATTACATAAGAAAAGGAGTCGCTTTCTTATATAATTAAATCGTAGTAAATGCTAGTAAGTAAACATCAGATTTTCTTCTTTTTCTTTCATGAAAGACAGAGGAATATTTGAGGTTCGGAAGAATGGATTTTTTCATTGATTCTTAGGGAAGAAGATGATAGTAAAAATCCTCCCCTCCCCGGCATTTTCTGATTTCTTTGCTAAATGCACAGAATCAGACTCTAACCTGGTTTAACCTCTGAATGTGCCTCGTAACATTCTAGTTCTCCCCAGCATTAATATATAATGCTTTTTGTGATTCCAAAGAGGCATCATGAGGTGAGGACTGCAATTGCTGGGCATTGCAGGAGTCTGACAGTACCCAAGGCATCTTTAATTTTTACAGGTGACTCAATTTTTGTTGTGACCAGAACTGAACATAAAGCTTTTAAAAGCTTAAATGTACACATTTATGCATTCATTACACAGTGTTAAATCTAATTTGTTCTTTTTACTGTCACAGGAAGCACATGTTTAAAGCAATCTGTTTCCTCATGTGAATGCTTTCCTGTCTGTTTTAAAAAAATTGCGACACACTTTACCCTGAGTAACCAAGAGGTGATCATAAATATCCCTAAATAGCATTAAACAGATATGAAAGACATTAACACTTTCAGAATGCCAAAGTAGTATTAAAAAAAAAAAATTCTAACAGATGCTCCTAGGTCAAAAAGTGAAATGTGTGTTTCCTGAAAAAACACTCTCATCAGAATCATAAATGAACTGTGAGTGGAGAAGTGAGGTGTTGCTGAACAAACGAGGATCCTTTTGGTGAGGAACACAGCAATCCACTGCCAACGTGTACTTGCCATAAAAAGCCAAAGTGAAGTGGAAGTTTGATGAAAACCAATATCCTTTGTAATCCACAAGGTGGCAACGACTACAGATGAGGGGTGGCTAAATCAGACCTCTCGGCTTCCCAGAGAAAGACTTTATCTCTGTGAACCAACGCATAAGCCCCCGGCTCAGGGGCACCAGGGAAGAGGCGCAGGGCTCACCAGCCAAAAGGGACCTTTCCAGAGGAAGACTCTAACTTGGTGCCTGGTTTTTCTGCATGTTACAATTGGCCGGGAAAAGGCATTCACTGCGCAATGTCGAGACCACGCTCCCACTTCCTCACCCACCTCCCATCCCTCACCTTCAGCAGATGTTTTTTTCCTTAAATGCAAGAAGAGTTAACTAATCAGCCCTTCTAAAAATTATTTTAGCTGACAATCAAAAATACCTCTTCTTTTATGAATTCAACAATGGCACTGAGAAAAAATACATTACATCATTATAATTACAGAGATATATTACAATGTGTCAAAGGCTAGCATCCAGGCATTCTTTGACTTTATCTTAAAACATCTGTACAGATATTTCTGTTTAATGTTAGAAATCTGCCCAAACTCTGTTTTACTTTATAAGAGAAACAAACTGCCACACAGGCTCGCCTAGTCCACACATCTTCATCTTGCCGGATGAAGTTAAAACCTTAAGCTTAACCTTCCCTCTCTGTGGGGAACCAGAGCCAGCCCTACCAAGGTGTCCCTGTGCAGCACTCAGGAGGACCACTCCGGCCTACTATGAGATCCCACGCATCTATCTCCTTATCACTTCGAGGCAGGGCTGATTTAAGCATAAACAAATTACTGGGCAGAGGCAATCGCATTACGAAGAGCTCTGGGCATCTTGGCCTGATGTCCCATTGCAAAAGAGAAAAGATGGAGTACGCACTTGTGACATAAACTTTACAGAGCTAAGTCTAATGATTAAAAAGGCTGACAAAGTGTCTTGGCTTCATGGAGATGGAGCTGTAAAGACGAGGAGATATAAGAACTGTTTGCAATATGTCATAATTTCAGAGAAAGCAAGTGACCTCTGTTAGGTGAAATTCTTCTGCATGCAATTGGAGAACCTCATCTTAGTTTCTGTTGTACTGTTATCTACTCTCAAGTAGGCGGCCATGGGAGATTTTTCTTCTCAAGTGTCAAATGAAAAGTAGTTCTCTAGTTGCTAATATTAGCACTGACAGTGCTTATTAGTATTAGTATGTGTAACAATAATATGTAGTATTCGAGTCTATTATATGCAAGCATTACATGCAGCTAGGAAGCAGCACCTGCCACCCTAAACCCCAGTTCATCAGATTCGATACTTGTAACCACTACATTGTACTGTCTCTGCTACACAAATGTTCTCCTGAATTGCCTGGCCTCATGGATCTGGCTTGGGCAGAAGTTGTACATTATTACTATAGAGTGGTATTGAGGGTCATTTCACAATGATTCCAGATAGTCAGACATTACCTCAGTTAACAACAACCATGCTGCAGAGAGCTTTTTGGTTTACAGGGTGTTCGGACTGAACAGCCAGCAGCACAGATAGCGTCACGGTTAAGAACACAGAAAACCTGGAGACGAACTACCCAGGTCTCAATCCCAGCTCTGACACTTACTAGCTGTGTGACCACAGGCATGTTTCTTTGCCTCTCTGTGTCTCAGAGAGACACATGAGATTTATTTTATTCATTCGACCCATGAATAAAGAGTATTTGTGTATGATTAAATTATTTAATAGATGCAAAGTGCTTAGAACAGTGCCCGGCACAGAATAAGCACTATGATAAGGTTTTTCTTATTAGTATACCAACACCATCACATTATGCACTATTTATACCTATTTTATAGACGATGAAACAGGTTTCTGAACTAACCCAGGCCATTTTGTGAGTAAGTACAGTCTAACGGACATTAAATTAGGAATGTCTTTTTATTTCTACCGCAGTATTGTTTCCATCCTTCTATATATTCATGCCCTGGACACATATATGTGTAAGGCAGAGAGTCTGGCTTTCACGGGACAAAAAAGATGTACGTAAAACATGTCCTTTCCCCTCTCCAAGGGGATGACAACTGAGTAAGGGGACCAAGCACCTCCATAATCTTAAAGGACAAAAATTCCATTTGTTACACTGTGTGAGTTACTTTATTTTTTGAATGCAGGACTTTCTTAAAAGGCCAGATGCTATACTCCTTAAAATGCTGAGGCTGCTCCGGCAAACTGGAGTGCCAGTGACACAAGACCACAAATTTCATCAAACATGAAGAATCTTGGTTGTAAAGCTCCATAAATTAAATAAGAATATACTGAAGAGAAAGACATGTTCAATGCTACATGGTGTGTCTCGTTTTTAGTTTAGTTGAAAAATATGCCTTGAATAAGTAAGTATAAATGAAGAAAGGAAGGAGTGAGTAAGTGAAACTTATGAAAATGCTTTTTTCTCTTCCCACCTGGGCCCTCCTAGCTTGTTGCTTTAGGGTTTCACTTAACAGAGAGGTTGTTGATATAATCTCCTAAAGGGAAAACAAAATAGCACTTGTTTGTAAAATAATTACCTATTGGGGTTTGAATTTTGAAATCCCAACTATATCTGCTCATAATAAATATGCTTAATTCTGTTTTCTTTTGCCCAGCCATTTCAGTTAAGTCCCAGATTATATGTGTCAATGTCCTGTATAACTCTAAAAATAAAAATTCACATAAAGGTACTATATGAGGAACCACAAGGTTTTAGCAATAAAATTTCCCATCAGTATTAAACGGCAGAATTTGTAACTTTTGACATAATAATACTTTCAAATACTATAATGGTTACAGAAATATATTTTCTACTTAGTTTAATGGTTTAAAAAATTTAAATTGACTCAACGAGTCTGAATCATCAGGCCATGAACATTCTTGTAAAATCTCTGCTTTAGTAGTAATGAGGAATGAGTTGAGCATTGTTATATCCTTAGACAAATTTTATTTTTATCTCATCTTTTAACATCTCCAGTTATTACACTTTGATATAATAGAGCTCCAGTTTTTATACTCTACTTATTATTGAATTATTTTGTACTACAAGTTCATTTCATAATGAGCAAGCCAAAAACATATTATTATACCCTGTGTTACTACACCTGAGCACCTGTGAAACAACCCAATTCCCCAAACAGGGTTACTTGAAAACATTAATGCTAAGAATCAGTCACCTACTTGAAACTGCTTTCTCATAGCAGCTAATGATATAATGATACACTGTGCCAATCGGTAGAATGAAAGCCATTACAATATTATTATAAGTATAATCCAGGAGGCATATTTAGAATGATATGGGCTGGGAGGGAGGAGACTGCTGTTGACAGTTAGGTACTCTTTCTCAGAAGACATCAAAATGATGGTTCCAAAACAGCATCCTCCTAAAATCCCTAAGTGGTAACAGCAAATGGTAACAGTGACAGTTTTTGTGTGTGTGTGTGTGTGTGTGTGTGTGTGTGTGTGTGTGAGGAATGACACCGGTTGTCATGATTAAATGTACCACAAAGGTCATTTTTCTGAGAAAATATAAGTCTTTCTAATATGAGTCCACATTTCACAAAGGCAATGCCCTTTAATCACTGCCGACATATGGCAACACACCAAGAAATTTTCTTTACAGTTTGTTACGAAGAGAGCTTCACTAAGGAAATGTTCCTATTCTTCGGTTCCACTGAATAATCAAAATAAATTTCACGAAATTTAAGACACACACAGAACTGCTTCTTATTACTCTAGAAGTAAATGCTTATATCTCAAGTTTCAACCCTAGTAGCATATTTATGATTGATTACTCACATGACAAAGTTACACAAGAGAGACAACCGTGGGTGTCACTAAACCACTTAAATATAATTCTTAAAATGTTCTTTTCAAAATATAACTCTCACATTCTTTCAGAATTGAAATCTATACATCTCATTAAATCTTAAATCATCTTTATTTCCAACCCTGAAATTTTACAAAAATGCAGACTCTTCTGCACTACCTTAACTTCTCTGAAGAGGGAGTATATGCCCAAGCAAAGCATAAAACTCCTCAAATAGCTCTACACCTATGCAGCAGCTGCAACTTAAAAAAAAAAAAATCATTCACATGCTGCTATTTTGAGATAAAATAATTGAGTATTTAAAAGTACAATTTTGCATTTTATAAAAGCTCTTCCTTTAGAATGAGCACACTCATATACACAAGCACACCTTAGGACAGTGGACAGAAATCAACGCTGATAATTCCATGCTATTGCTTTGAGATGCAACTTAATGTTCAGTTTTAGAATTCAGTGCAATTTATGTAAAAAACAAAACAAAAACAAAGCAGGTGTCTGTCAACAGCCTGATCGTATTTATTCTTCCTTAACAAAATACAACTTGGTTATTTTCGAAGAGACTCCTTATTCTTTCAGGATTACTGCCACATTTTTGGAGAGAATCTTATTTAGCCCTTTCAAATTCTATCTGACTCCGATTTATTACTTTCAAACAAAAACTTTCAAATTGTCTGAAACCAGGAAAACACACTTTGAAAATGTACAAATTGCCAATAAGCAGGGGGAAAAAAGAGAGAAAATTTCACTACATGAGAAAATAAAACTAGTGGTTCAATCGATGAAATTATAAAAGTTAAAAAAATTGGTATTCGACCAAGTATCAAGCCAAGCATCTATATTATTCCATAAATATGAAATAAATTCACAGTTAAGTGAGATGCTACATAACAAATTTTTACAATTTCAAAATATATGCAATTCCCTGTTGTAATTCTCTCTAGGTAAAGCCAGTGGTTTCTTAGTTTTCTCAGTAATTAAACCACTCAGATGGAGTCCAAAATTTCCCACCAAATATACTTTTCAGTGAAAGTGATAAAATACGGTTCAAAATAACAGTTCCCTGAAATGTATTTCTCCTTTTTCAACAAATGAGTCAAGTTAGACATTAAATGCTATTGTCCCGGTTGCTAAAATTGTCACAAAAGTCCTGATAAGTCTTAGCAGGTGAAACAGCATTTTGAAAACTTGGTTAAAAAATAAAAACAAGCACTGGCGAGGATGTAGGATGCATGCCACCTCCGAAGAGCCTGCTGGGTAAAAAAACGGGACACCGTTGGCCAGGAAGGCATTTCTCTGGTGGAAGGAATGAAGTGGTGGTATTTTGTTTGAGTGTTTCAGACATACAGCCTTTTCATTTGTAAAGATAATCTAAGAATAGCTCGAAAATATACAAACCTTTCATCCATAGTTATGTGTTTGTCCTCTCCCTTAAATTTCTTTCCTCTTTATATTTAAATATAAAGCACACTGGCAGCCTACCTTATCGAGAGGTACAGGATCGGGCTTGAAGGCAGAGAAGAGAAGAAAATTTCCACCCCACTACAACGACTTTTACTATGAACAAGGGAGCCCATTATTCCAAAATTCCAAACAAAAATACCAAAATCTTTTAGTAAACTTCTGGGAGATTGGAATGTCTAATGGTATATAAGTTGAATATCTGTAAGCCTCTTGTGCACTTTTTAAAACATTTTTAATGGGATAAGATCCATCAATGAAAACAAATACAGAGATCCTCCTATATTTGCTTCATATACCAGCGATTCATAAAAAAATATAACCTCTATAGCCTCAATATGCAATGGAGAAGATGAGATTAGTTTTCACAGAAACAATGCACATGCTGAACTTGAAGCCTCTGGTTTAGCAAATTCAGCATTAACTGCCCCCCAAAATAAATACTTTCTTTGTGATGAATATTTTCTCAGCTTTCATGGTGTTCCCCAGTATCATGTTATATATGCTGTGTAAACTGTGTGAATAATAGTTTTGTTCTATTTGGGATGGTTTAATTGTGCTACCCTTTATTCTTCCTTTTGCCTATACATTTTCATAATTAATAAACATAATTTTAATATTTAAGCCTATTTTAATATCTTTAATTAGAAAATGGGCACACTAAAGTTGAGTATTGTGAACTATCCTGATATTTTAATTTAAACACCTACAATTATACCTCTTCCCAAAGTATCTATCTCTCCAAGAATCAACCTTGAAGAAGCCCCTCCTTTTATTTCTTACCACACAATGGACTACTTCTAGACGTTCTTACACAGGATAGAGCCCAGCTAGCTGATATGTAGCTCACTTGTGCTAGACATAATATTTTAATAGAAATTTCCTTTTAAAGAAAACTATATGATTACTCAAGTTAAAATTCTGTTGACATGAAAGCACTGCTCTGATTTCTCTACGATCAATTTCAAAAGTGATGGGGGAAATTGTGTATTTCCGAGTTAAGTACTGATTTTTCAATCATATATCATTTCTAGGCCTCTAATAAGAAAAAGATCTATTTACCAATTTCTCTTTTAAATTGTTTGTGATTTCTTTAATCATTTGGGGGAAAAAAAGAAGTTTTATTTCCAAAATAGCTTAAGATATGGACTCAATATCATGTTTGAAATCTTCAAATATGAGGATTTTTATATAATGGGAAACATATAAGGGCACTTAATGCCATTAGCATTAATCATTTTTCCTGATACCCCTAATAAAAAGGGTTTTCTCTTCTGTGCAAGAAACTCTAATCCAGACTTAAAGGTTTAATTTTATTTAAGAATTCATTTCAATTTTTATCAATGAAAATTGATAAACCTGGTATCTAATATACATTGAGTGTTTATTTTTCAAATCTACCTATTCAGTAACTCATGTCTCAAATTATGTTGGAGTGCCAGATCTTATTTTAGGATCTTTATGGTAGCAGAGATTGTTTTTCTTAGGATCCATGTGTCCAAAATCATTTCTGACCACTTAAAGCTTGCCAGATCCTCCTGAATTTTAAAACAAAACACAAAACACAAAAAAATTTAACATAGAAAATAGTCTTTACTGAAAAGCACAGTTTGAGAAAAGATCACTGGAGATAAGAAAGGCCATAAACTATTTCTCAGAATAAAACTTCACACTTCCAGGGAAATCTGAAGTTCAAGACATCCCAACTGGGGTCAGGGTAAGACCATTATTAAAGTTTCAAACCACATTTGAAGTGGAAACAAATTTCACCAATGTTTGAAGTAGAAAGGTTGTAGTTAACAGTTTCTGATAAAATGTAAATAATTATGAAATATTCAAATTATAAGAAGGTCAAGGTTTTATGTGTTTACATATTGGTGGGCACAATAAAGTTTCTTTCCCAAAGACAAGATAATATCTTTGTTTAATCATTTTTTCTGTGTGTGTGATGAAAATATCTAAAAGCAGCACAATATAATTTTTTTTGCTACTTTCTAGACTTTAGTACTTTCATGTTAATTTCTGTTAAGAATCATAAATCATTTTTTCCAAAAACATAATTTAATGTGGTACATTTTTCTCTGTATGAATTCATGATTCAATGTGTACGATTATTAGGTTAAAGGCAAGAAATCTGTTGGAATGAGCAGTCGAGTCACAAAATAATAAGTTTAAGCTGAAATATGTTTTGAAATAGAAAACCAAGATGTAGAAATCTAACAAAACAAGAAGTTCACATGCAGATTCAAAAGATTACACATGCAAAACAAATTCTGGCATCCACAAAAAAACGACGATTTATTACTGAAGTCTTCTCAAAAGATGAGGGCTATGAGAAATTGGGATGCGACTCAAAAGAGCAACATACTTAAATTTGAACAGAGAACATAAAAATGTTCTGCGGTAATAAGCAGAGCTCTCGGGGGCAATTAGATAGCTGTCATTTCACACAGGCTTCCTCTTAAAAAAAAAAAGAAAAACATCCTAACCCTAACCACAGGCCCATGTTCTCCTTCCCTTCATTGCCTGTAGACCCTGCCGGATGGTTCTTCCAGCACCCTAGCCCTGTGTCATGCTTCTCTAGTGACTTGAGGTCTCTAGACGCAGCACATAGTACAAACACACATTCACGGATCCTGCCAGATCATCCATGGCATGATGTCGGGCCAGGCTTATGTTTTCTCTCTCCCACAGATGCTGCAATGTTTTCAAAACACGGCCAGGCAATCCCCTCTCTCTCCTGATAGTCTGGGAAGATCCAGCTTAATGGTGGCAAAAGAAGTCCAGCCTCTGTACCACAGTGGTGTCACAAATAAGACCTGATCATGGAATGTCACAGTTTTAAGTTTTCTTTGTTTTGCCTAAGGGAAGAGAGGGGGCCCATTCAAAAAGGGGGAAAAGAGTGAGTTGCTATAACAGATTGTGACAGATTTATTACTATTTATCATGGTAAATATGTATCGAATAAAACATATAAATGTCTTTATCTAGTCATAATCTCTTCAAAGGAAATCTTTTATTATCCTCAATCTTTTAGTATCTGTGAGACAAATACTCACGCACATGAAAACAAGTTTTAGAAGTATCTCTTATCGAATAGTCATGATTTTATCTGAGCTTAAAAAAGGAATACACATGGCAGAGTTTAAAAATATAGATCGACTGGGGCAAAAGTGTTATAGTGTCTAATACAGAATGTCTTTTAGGAATCAAGTTAAAATATATATTTTGTGTGGTGGTAAGGCATGTGGATCTTATCATAAGCAATAAGCAATACACATAACAAAGCTAATATAGCAAAGCCAATAGAAACTAAGTTAAAGCTATTAAAATAGGGCTGAAATTTTTTTAAGTAATGAGCAAATGGATGATTGGATTCTAAAACTACTTAAATGATCTTATTTTCCTTGCTCAAAAAAAAAGGTTAAATGTTCCATTGTTTTTAAATGTTCCATTTTTAATTGAATTTTTCTTCTCCCTGTGTTTCAAGAAAAGGGTTATTTACAAAATGTTCCATAAGGACCATTAGAACATTTAGCCAAGATAAATTCTCTAAGAAGAGTAAATCCTAAACTGACCACTAAAAGCCAGAAATTAAATATAATACAAACTAAATTTCTAATTCCTGAGTTTTGTTTACTGGCAAGAAAGGAAGGACACTTCTGTATTTCTGCACATATCACAATACATTAGCAACATATAAACCTACCAGCAAAGAAAAACCTGTCCCAGTAAAATTTATTTACAGGAGCAATTAACTATAGGGAAACACTTAAAAATTTACAATGAATTATGAAAAATGTTGACAATGATTAAGCACAAGATAACATCTATTGTCACATCAAGGCACTCCCTAGAAATTGTGTAGATTTCTGCATAATCTTAGCATTGGAAAAAAACAAACTAATTTTAAAATGAGGTATAAATAGAGTATGATAGCTTTAAGTTTTTCATGGCTTTTATAGCACAGAGCTCTATCGTTTCAGAACATTGAAAGGTCCACTTAATGTACTTAATATTGTCTGTATTAGATTCAAGCATGTTTAAAATGTAAACAGCTGTGAGGACTCTATCATTTCAAGTTGTCATAAAAGCTATTAAAAGCTAAAGTTTCATCTAAATGAAATCCACCACTAACTTCAAGCTTAAAATATGCCTATAAAAACCTTTCGGTATAATAGACAATTTCAATACAACACAGAAATTCAAAGAATAAACAACTCAGTACATTTTAAATAGCTTATTGATAGCCCAAAATGACTATTTTATACCCCATTGGCAATTTTATTTACATAATATTTTTCTATATTTGTGGATAATTTTGTGATGCTTCTTCAACATTACCAAGTCTATGATAATCAGCAAAGCAAATCGGCTTTTTTTCTGGTAAGACTTATTCTGATATATTCGTTTTAATAATTTTTTGGATGAGCTGAACTGAAATCAAGTCAAATACACAGGTGTTTGGGTTAATCTAATCTTAGCACATTTGCAAAACCCATTATTCTTCTAATTTATTAAAAATGAAATAAAACTAATATGTAAGCACTGATTGGTAATATACTTTCAGAAATCTAAATATAATTTTATTTATGTATAAAACTTATAAAATAAGGCTCATTAGCATTCTTTTCAAAAGCTGCTTAGTACCCTACAAAATGATATTAAAACTCTCTATATACATCACAGGAAGGAAGGAAGAATGAAAAAAAGGAGGAAGGAAGATAGGAACAAAAAAAAGAAAGGAGAAAATCATATCTTTATTTTACATAAGGAGAAAATTGCCAGAAATAGACCAGTGCTAAACAACATTTAAGTAAAATTATCTAGGAAATCAAATCTGGAAATATATATAAGAATTCAAAATGTACGTACGAATTCAAAATGTATGTAAGAATTCAAAATAAGATAATCATGTATTTGGTTGTAATTACAACCAACTTTGCTGTGTTGGGGGGTCGAGGGGACTCAGAAACTCCTGCCTGTAGCTCCAGCTATTAAAAAGACCCAGAATGCTTTTGGTTACAGCTGGCTTCTTCTAGTTGTCACCTGGTATTACAAACACGAACGGCGACTGATGCAGCCACTTCTGCAGCCTTTATTCAGCAACCTTTCTAGAAAATAGAGACATTCTTCCTGCACTCTGGGCTGAAACCCATGTAAATTTTTCCTAAATCCTCTCCACAAATCTCCTTTCGCATGCAAATCCATAAATCATCATAATACTGACAAAGAATTTAACCAACACATGAAACTAATACTCATTCTCTTGAAAGCCCTGCACAGGTAAAAACTCTTGAAACTTCAGGCACCTTTTCAAGGCTCTCTTTAGAGCTTAACCTGCTGAATATCAACATAACCACCCAGTCTTCCAGGATGTGCAATTAATCACGCCAATGTGGGTCAGGCGGCTGGACGAGCAGGTCATTCCTACCCCATCCACCTTCTAGATAAACATGCTCTGGGCACATGGAATCTCATTTACTTCTATCTCCTTTGCATCGATACAAAACAGAACAAAATAAACAATATACAAAGCAGAAACAGGCAGTACTTACTGAAGATGGCAAACCTGGAGGAACTTTTCGAACTTTCTTTGTCTGTACCTCTGAAAGAAAATGAAGATGCTGTGAGCTCCCACATGCTCATTTTCCTGACTAAAACATATTAAACCACGAAGCCATTTAGATTAGACCACGCTTCCTTTAAATCATCATCTTAGCAAACTGCAGTTACCACTACCACCCTTTATTCTAGCGGAAATCAAATTCTCTTTTGTTCATGAAAATAAAGATTTTCGACTTTTTATTGCTTTGATTTTTAAAAAAGTTTCTTAGGTATACAGCCAAGAGATAGGCAGAAATAAGCGTACACCCAAAAAAGTTCTGCTACTCTAAGTTGTTAACATACCCCCCCTCCAGATACTGCTGGTGGGGGGTCACCTGTCTGACAACTGGGCCAAATTTTATGGGGGTTTTTTGGGTGAGTGGGGAGAAAGTAGGATGAGAAAGTGGTATTATAAAAAGGAAGAAAGAAAGATAAAGACCAATCATAATCACTCAGGCATTCAGACAGAGGAGGGCCTTACCCATGGCACTGCTGTGGAGAGGCCTCCTGCGGGGGTTATTGCTAGAATACTGATAGTACTGGGAGCCGGGTTTGGTGGGCGAGAGGGTTCCTGGGTTGCCCATATCCATGTCACCTCCAAGGAGACTCTGCTAAAAGGTTGAAAAAGGGAAAACAAACATATAAGGTTAACTTTTGTCACATTCACCACCCTCCAACTGATTGTGAGTACTTAAACCAACGCAATAAAGAAAACAGCATCTGCTGAGCAGAAACAATTAAAACAAAACGAAAACCAGAAAGAAAAGCAGTCTAAGAAGCTATCACCAAGTTCGTGATTTTTAATCCTTTACTTCTGAAGAGGAAAAGGAGATGAGGATTCCCTTTAAACAATATTTTTTAAAGTCTTTTAAGATGACTAACATTTTCATTTCATTTTTTAAAAAAATGGCATTTACGTAAGACTAGTGTTTTCTTTCTCTAGACTCAGGCTCATATCTAGGAACTATTTCATGCTCTTCTTTAACAAGAACCGAGAAGAATCTCATTTTGTGAACGCACACAACTTCCCCCCGGCCGCTCACCCTGGGTGTGAGTGTAGACTATCAACTCCACTGAGAACCCTGCCTCTCTGTACCGGCACCTCAGGAGCCTCCACAAATTTACACAGCACCCACAGAAGAGAAAATGCCAACTGAGCCAAGAGGAAATTCAATCGTCACACTAACTTCCAAAATTATAGAAATAGTAGGCATTCTAAGCTAACAGGAACAAATCAAAGGACATTAGAATGTCCTCTGGAGGATCATCAGAAGCGAAAACACACACAGATAAAGCATTTACCTGAACATCAGAAAACTTTCACAAATATCATTAACTTATCACAGTGTGACAAATTATTAAACTTTCAAAACTGATGCCATAAGAAAGATTATATAATATTGCATTTGCTAAAAACTACATAGAAACTTACCCATAATATATAAATCGCCTGATTATACTCTGCATTGAACACATTGTTCTTTTAATTATTCTGATATGCAATAAGACAGGAGTAGATAGCACCGTTTATATTAAGAACAAATTTACTGTTTAATAAAGAAATTTTAAAATTAAGTACTAAAAATCTAACTTTATCGTTACTTGTAATCAACTTTTACTGACTGAACTAATTACTGTCCTTGATAAAGTACAGAATGTGTTTTCCCTAATCTAAATTCTAATCACCATGTCACTCACAACAGACTTAGGGATGCTTCACTAACACACTATTCACATGCAAAATACTCTAAATAGGCCAATTATGACTCTGCCCCTGTTCCCTGGTTAACCCGCTGAGAACTGAAAAATTTCACAAGGCAGTCACCAACTAAAACAAAGGGTCCTTGTTTTAAATTAAGACAGTCTTTTTGATTCCTAAATAGCTCAACAAAGTGGCATGTCTTCCAGTGAAAGCAGTTGGTCAAATATGACCCATAAGCTGGAAAATCCAAAATTCAAACCTCCCCTATCCACTACCATATACTTAAATATCATAAAGAGAATCTCTCTATTCCGAGGGATTTTTGTCAGCGTTGGTTGAGTGATATATAAAGGCTAACCAGCTACTGACAAGCTTGACTTCACTGAATCCAGTTTCAGACTTTTTCAGGAGATATATAATAAATGTGACCTTAAAATAAAACTTCAAGGATGAGATTTCAGGTTGAAAGCACATTTTAAGTAATAAATTCATTGCTAGTGTTTTAATATTTATCACATAAATACCTTATAAAAAAACAGACTGTTTACTAGATAAAAACCTAACATCTGCATGCTCACGTACTTCCGCTTCTGAGTTTAAGGAAGATATTAAAAGCAGTGTAACCTCAAATAATTTCTTTATCATTTAAGGAGTGGCATTCCAAAATCTTAGAATCCCAACCTGAATTTCGCCCTTGGCATTTCTTATTAACAAAGTCTATATTTATTTAAGTCTCAGTCCAGGTTTTCTTTGACATTTCCATCACTAAACCTGTGAATGATTCGAAATCACAACCTCCACAGTTTGGTGAATACACAAATTAATCTTCATTTCATTGGAAAGACGAGTTTGATAATAACTTTGTATTCCAGAAAATTTCTTCATTTCTCATTTTGTAAAAAACTGTATGTACAGAATATTCAGAAAAAGGGCTGAGCAAAGTTGTTGAAATGCTTGCTTGTCTTTTTTAATGAGCTTAACCATTGGTTCATTCTTGTTGGTCCTGAAGGCAAAGGTTTTCACTCTCAAGAAAGTAAATGCGTTCAATAGGTCAACCTAAAAACAAACACACTTGCTATCCTGGGTTTTAGCAGCATTGACAATAGAGCTGTGAAAAATATAAAATGATAACTACAAAATAGCTAACTGGCTGTGGTTGACCCTATTGCTGTGAATTTAAAAGCAAATTGTTTAATGGGCCAGTTGTAAATAAATCATGCATCCACCTCTCGCATGCGCAGCCACAGGACTATGGACAGTGACACAGGACTACTGAGACCAGATAGAACTTACAAACCTTTATGGCTCCTGATCTGTTTTTTTTCTTCCTTTTTTCCCACAAAGCACATTCCTGTTTCTTTCTTTTCAGACTTGTTTGTTCCTTTTTCTTTTGCTCTTAGACAATAGAATCATTCTTCTAAAGCAACAAAAATAAATATTTCCTCACACTTAACGGGGCCCTAAACACCCCCTTAGGGAAAATGAAGATAAAAATATATGTGTTCTTATTGTAGAGTACACTTATAAAATGAACAATGACCATTTACTATTGTTTGCCCTTTACGTCACATACTTAACTCTCCGTAGCGAAGAAAAAGATAAAAAATTTTCCACCGGCTGAAAAATCTACGTTTATGAATTTTAAAAAGTTGATGACATTTGATTTAAGGTAAATGAAACACTACACAAGGCATTCCTTTATAATATGGATTTATGTACACGTATATAGAGCTCTGAAGACAAATGTATGCTTAATAAAAAAAGTTCAGTTTAAATACTAAGTCTACTTGCAAAATGGGCAAATTCGTCCTTGCCTTAAATAGGATTATAATGGTTTTAGGTTTTTCACATTGTGCAAGCTCATGTTCTGCGGTTATGTTGGGTCCCAGTAGTGAGCTGCCTGAATCTGCCAGGAAACACTGGAAACAAGATGTGGCATCTCACAGAGCTAACCTGTAAATCTTAAACCCATAGTTTAGCACTTTGCTTAACTGTCCACCATGTGATGAGACAAGCCCTTCCCCCTCATTCACTCCTTATTTTCTGCCAAAGGCAAACAATTTCAAGACTTACAAAATACCCTAGCCAAAGAATACGCTGACTTTGTCAACCATGATTTGGGGCTGATCCCCCCGTAACCAATTCTCCAGCAAATAGCAGTCCCAGCTTAGCCATTCAAATGCCAAACACGACATTCTGTGAACATCTTTTTCAATTAGATTTTGTTGTGTCTTGTTTTACATCAGATCTGGGTCTCAGACTGTGTTCCTAACGCATTCTCAACCGTTCCCCTATTCCTTTTAGGAGGAGTTTAACATCCTTGATCAACCACTGAACTTTGCTTATGCAACCAAGAATGCAAACTATGAATTAAATTGATTTAACAGAAAAGCAGCATATATCTCAAATTAGATTTATAACTGAATGGTAATCAAAAATAGAACTGCTTGAAGCTTAAATTATCAACTTTTTTCTTGTTAAACTAAAATCATCTTGCTCTGAACTATTATTTCATTTCAATCAGCACTTTAAATGTAATGGGTGGGTGGTACATTTCTATAAAGGAAGATTATATTTACCCTTAATTATAGATATGAGTGAGATCAGAGTACGATGAATGCTGCTTTTTTTTGGCTTATAATTAATTCATCTAATAGGTGGATGACCTTGAATTTCAGAGTTGGAACCTGAGAGAAGGCAAAAAAAAGTAGCAAGAGGGGAAAAAAAAAAATCCCCAGAGAAAAGCAAATGTGCCCCTGGTTTCTTAGGGCTTTCTCTGATTTTGCGTCACTCCCATTACGTTGTGATCCGATATCAGACACAACATCTTGGGGGGATGTTGCAGAACACAGAAAAGCAGTCTCAGATGAAACCAGATTAAGCTCCTTTTCTGAACTATTGCCAAATGCTTGTGAGTCTAATTCATGTTTGGGTATTCTAGTACTCAAACAGCTGCGATTCCATTCTTTCAGCACAAACCTAAGTGATGTATAGCGGCTTTGTATGGAGAACTGACTCTATAAAGCCAGGAATTTTTTATGTTAATATGGAAATAAAATTATGAACCACTATAAAACTTATGAATGCTGGATATATGGATAGGTACCTAATAGACTTTGCAGTGTTAAGCACAAAAATATACATTGAGAGAAATTATAGATTAGATTTGTTTAAAACACTTTTTTTTTTATCACAACCGAGGTCATTCCTACATAGTTAATTCTGCAAAGAATCGAATTTTCAAAGACACTGCTGAATAAGATTCCTAACAGCCATGGGGAAGTTTTTGTAAATCCCCGTCGAATAGCTGCTGCTGAATTTGCCATTTTGACCACAGAAGAGCCATTGCTGACTTACTACAGTAGCAGGAGGGGGCGATAATTTTGCTGCTGTTGGCACTTACTCTGCAACCTAGAATATATCTCGCACCAAAGGGCAATGAAGAACGCAATATTTCCACCTGTCCACTTTTGAACTTCAAAGCTCAAAACTGAAGGTCAGTCTTTGGATAGTCTTTATTCCAGATCCCAGAAGGTCTAGGAATGCATCTTTATAGTTTTTGATTTCTGTCCTATGCTTGGTTTCAACAAAAGAGGACTGGGGAAATTTGGAAAGACAAGATGGCAAAGCTATCTTGCAAATCAGGGACTTAACAGATTGTTATTGTGCTATAGAGAAATGCAAATTATTGATATTATCATTTAGAAAATATTTTCTTTTGAGGGGGCTTATGGTCAGTGTTTTTTATCTCTACAGTAAATGTGTAATGCACATTGTGTCCATAGCAAGTTAGAAGTAGAATTCAAACATATTAAGGAAGAGGTAGGGCTTTGAGGTGGGATCTATCAGGTCGAACTCTAGCTCAAAGCCATAGGAGCAATGTGATTGGGGTTAGTTATGCAATTGCTTTAAACCATATTTTCCTCCTCTGTAAAAAGAAGCTAATCAAACCTCTATTATAGGACTATCAGGAGTAGATGAAACATGTGTAAAATGTCCCACAGAGCTTGTGTACAGCACAGATCTTCCCTCTTTCCTCTGTCCCTCAGCACGTAGCCCATATTACAATCTGGTTATTATTTAAAAAATGCATCAAAAGTTGTGAATGACTGTCAGATCCTCTAGCTCACTTCCAGATAAAAAGTACAAACTGTGATAATAATTTTGAACAGTCACTATAAAAAGCTAAAAAAGAGTTAAATAAGGGAGTCTACATAAACAATGATGCTAGATAGCCTCATGATAACAAGAAATGACTAGGGTTTTTTTTTCATATTTAATAAAGAAATTGCCCAACAATCTGAATAATTTAAGCTTACGTGGCCATTTTCCTGGAACCACCACAAGGATTACTTCAGTGGCTCACTTAATTTTGCTTTTGCAGACGTGACAAACTGCTACTGTTAATTCAACTATATGTGAGATCAAAACCAGTTACAGTTAACCAACTAAGTATAGAAAAACAAGAATTGTGTTATATGTGATAGAATTTTATAAAAGCATGTCATGTTAAATTCAAAGTCTTACTGCTGTATTAGCCACCAATAAATGATCTCAAATATGGTTCAATTTTGAGTTTTGCCCTTTACAAGGCCAATTATGGGCATTTAATGAATGTTTATGAAAGTTCATTTGATACTTATCAAGTACCGTTACTTAAAAAAAATCTTTTACTTCCCCCTTGACATCACAAAAAATAAATGAATGCATTCCATTTTTGGTTGGAAATATTCATAACTCCCAACAAATTCATTTGGTCTTGAACAAAATTAGTTATTTTAGCAGTGATTATATTTCACCAAAAAATTCAAATACATTGTCTTTCCTTATAAAGAAACACACCTTAAATTTAAATGTCATAATGTGATGCAAAGGTTACCATGGCAACTATTACTTAATGTATAACAGAGTAATAGTTAAGTAAAAACTCATGCATTTTGGTATGAAAATAATAACTGCCCAAGGGTTGGCAAGATTTATGCATTCACGTATTTGACTACCTCTCACACTAAATAATAAAAAAAGAGAATACATTATTTATTGTATACACTAAAGTGAGGAGGAGGTTTTTCCATGGTTTCTGAAAATTCATTCTGGGAATCCTAGATCATGTATTACATATTAAAAGGGGATTACATTTGTTGTTGGGAAGGTAGAAATACAGCAAAAAGAAAACATTAAAACAATCAGTAACCTACAATAAAAATTGGATCTGAAGAAATCTTATGTAAACAATATAGAACTTAAGATAACTACCTTCTTGTCAGTTTAAGCTCCTTGGTAGGTTCAGGAAGTTTATTCAATATATAATTCATTATGTAGTGATTCGATATGCTATAATCACTATACTTGCCTTAAAATGTTTGTCTTCAGCAATTTTGTGCCAAAATAAAAATAGAACAATTTGAATACGACCTGTTAACATACTAGGGAATTAGCAACATTTCTCCTATAAATATAAACATGTGGCTATAATAAATATGCTGAAAAGAATATTTGGCCAGGTTGTTATTTTAGTAAAACAAAGGAATATCAAACTGTCACATGTCAGTCTTCATCATATTGGGCAGGGAAAGTTCCATTTTCAAGGTTGCTATAAGTGTGTGGAAGTGTCCTTCTGAGCAAGGATCTATAAAAACCATTTTTATGTAGATTGGTCTCTCTGGGGACAGGGACCAGGGTCATGTTGCTTACCCAGCACCTCACATAGGTGCTCCATTATAGCCTAATGGCCAACTCTGTCAGACACCACTGAAATAAAGCCCTGATAATGATCTACGACTGTGAATAAGGTGACAAGCCTACCACACAACATGAGGAAATTGAGATTATCTGGAGAAATGGCAAATGCATTACATAATCTTCAAATCATCCTGAAATTATTTAAGTCCTTACCACCATTCCAGAGTTAAGCACAGCTTTAAGCAGGTCTGCTCTCAGTGTGCATTAACTCTTTACCCCCAAAATGCTCTCTCTTTCAAGAATGCATGGTGTGAAGGCTAAACTAGTTGATATGCTAGGTAAAAGGGGAAATGACTTATTCATGTTTTAACTCCCTACTGTGGCTAGAACAGAGACCTACCATGGCAAATGCTCAATAAATACTGAAACTAACACAGCACAACTGCCATTGATCAAATTGAGGACTTCGATAACTACCATGCACTTTTGTTTATCATAAATCAATTCCTTGAGTCATTCCAACTACTGTTGCTGCTAATAATAATAACCACAATATCTGCAGAAGTAGTAATAACAGTACGAGGAGTAGGATGATGATGAATATGAACACAGGAGTAGTGGCAAAGACAGCAGATGGTCTAGCAGTAGCAGCTACCAGTAACTGAGTGTCCCGCTCAGTGCCAGGCACAGGTGCAGATCCTCTACATGTTAACAAGGAGGATGCTACAACCCCCAATATACAGATGGGGACATTTAGAGTGGTCATGTGACCCTACCAAGGCCATGTGGCTGGCTAACAGTGGAGCCAGGCTGGGAATTCAGCTAAGCTTGACTTCGAAGCCTATGCCTGTCTTCTACTTCACACTCCCTCCTTTTTCATGAACTTGGTTTCTCTCCCTCACTCCCACCCTCCTGGAACCATTAGGAGGAATGGCCTGTTCAGCTCATCTTTATTAAGTCAAGAGTTCATCCTAAAATTTACTCTATAGGAGCCAGTCGAACTCAGTAGGGTCAGAAAGGCCTGGGTGTGAGTGCCACTTACCCTCTGGGTAACCTTGGGCAAGCTACCTAACCTTGATGGGCTTCAGGCTCCACCTCTGAGAACCTACTCATTGTAAGAATTCAATTAGATAATACCAAGTGCTTAGTGAAGTTCCTAGCACTTACTGAGCTTTTATAAATTGATAAGAAGTATTATTATATACACTGTATATATAAAATATTTTACTATATACTAATACAATATGTTATATGGCATTATTATGTAAGTTTAAATGAAACAATATGATATATGATACATAAATAATGCACACTTATATTATTATAGAAAAAATTTGCAATAGGCCAAGGAGGAATCTGGCTGTAAAACAGCATGCTCTCTTGAAAAACAGAAATCTTAGATCTTGAGTCTGAATCTCCTACCACTTTTGTCTCTGCAGTCCTCTCTCGTTCCAGTCCTTTCCTCCTGGACTTTTGCTTCCACTTCTGAAAAATTCACTTCTTCTAACATTTATCACATTGTATGGCAAGTAACTCTTTATGCATCTGATTTCTCCTTTCTAGTCTGTGGGTTCCTCAAGGGCAGAAAGTGAGCTTTAATCATCTTTGTACTGCTGGCATCTAGCACAGTAGGCCCTGGTACATAGTATGCCTTCACTAAATGTCAACTGGATTAATTAATTAACTATGGAATATGCTTACATGATTTCAACCATTACCATCAGTAGACATATAACTCCTACACCTCTATGTTCAGTCTTGGCCTTAGTTTTTCTCCTGTACCTATGGAGCGGTTTTTAAGAACATCACCTCATGAATGCTTCATGCAAAACCTAAAGTTTGATCCTTTATAAGCAAAAGTCTCAACACATCTTTTCCATAAAACTTCTGCTGCTTCATAATTATTCTTTCAGTCCTTTAAAGTGTATTAGAAGAGTAAGAACTTGTAAAGTCTGTGAAGAAATTAGTTGTATGTTTTTTCTAAACCCATGGGATGGTTTACCTTTGCTGTTATCTATCACTGGTTTGGTTGAAAATGGTTGGATTTCCCTAAATATACTGGATTGTTAAGTGGTTCCTCGTTCACCCAGAGGGCCAGAATCTAGACGGAATTTTGGGCAGCTGGAATGATGCAGGTGGGATAATGCAGGCAGTTTCCAGGAGAAACAGATACCACACATCTTCAGCACAAATGACATTTCAGGAGAGAGGAACAAAGATGCAATAAGAAAAAGAGAGTTTGTGGAGAGTTTTGAAGAGAGTGGTTACTGTGGGGAACCCAGTATATGAAACAGGTTGGAAGAACTTAAAACGGTGTCTAAAAAATTATTCTCCTTAGCAGGTGGCATGGAAATCCTAACATGCTATTTAGCTGGATTCTATGTTCTTAAGTACGGATCATAGAGTGGGCCAGGTAGGATCGAAACCACAGAAACGGCCATGATGGACTAGAAATGGAAATTAGACCATCAAGACAACAACTTAAGAACTGAGCTTCAACACAATACAAAGTTTTGGAGTATTTCTTCCTGGGAAGTAATACAGCCTAATCTTTCTTAGACAACATATGCATATGCACCAATTTGTCTGAACTCTTTTGACTACACTGACTTTTCCAGAATGCACCACTAAATACTAAGAACAATGTTCTAGGACAGAGGTCAGCAAACATTTTCTTAAAGGACCAAACCAAAAGTATCTTAGTCTCTGCTGGCCGTAGAGTCTCTGTTGCAAACCATTCTACTCTGCTGTTGTGTAGCACTAAATCAGCCATGCCCAACACATAAATGAACAGGTCAGGCTGTGTTCCAATAAAACTTTATTTATAAAAAGGGGCTGTGGGCCGGATTTGGCCTCAAGCCATAATTTGCTAATCCCTTTTCTAAGATGAAAGTATAAGACACACCCTCAAGGTTCAATTATTTTGCTGGGGCAGAAATGTCACAACATTTTGCAGATAACATCTTCACTCCTAGTTCTCTCTTCTTTCCCCAGCCCCACCTAGAACATTCATATTCTGCCATCAAAATCACTCCTCTAAAACCCTGAGCTGCTCCTGCTCCCTCAAGCAGAAAAACCTTCATATCTCGCAAATACTGAGCCCGAGCCCCTACCCTGACCCCATGGCCAATCTAGCCCCAATCCAACTTCCAGGCCTGTCTTTCCTCCTGCACACATGCAGTCCACTAAGATGCACCGCGCATACCTACTATGCCTCAGCCCTGCTCTAGGCACTGGGGATACAGAGCCTCCTCGTCCATATCTTCCCCCCCACACTGCCTCAGTACAGTCAGAGGCACACAGAAGTGCTTCTGCTTCCCCAACTGCCCTCTTGCTCATTCAAATCTCTGCACCTTTACAAAGGCTGAGCTCTCTCCCCAGAAGGCCCTTTCTTCCCATTCCATATTAGATACGCCACTTCCGAACAACTGTGTTGACTACAACCAAATGTTGTCACCTCCTTGGGACTCCTTCCCAACACACCTGGGGAAGTCAGGTGCCCCTACACCAGGCTTCAGTACCACTCCCTTATCACAAGGCCTGGGCATTACAGGCAGGTGTGGCAGGGAACTTCCTCACTGGTGAGTCCCAAACACCATTGCAGAGATGCCGCTCAGTAAATGACAACAATCATGCACATAACAGCAAATACCTACAAAGTGCTTGGGAAGTTTCAGCTCTGCTGGCAATATTAACTTGTTGAATCTTCACAAACCCTTGAAGAAGGGATCTTACTAATCCCAATTTATAAATAAGGTGGCCAGAGGCAGAAATAAGGGAAGTAGCCACCCAAGATTATTTGAAAAATAAGATGCATGAATAACCAAACTGTGTCAATTCCCCAGACATTTCTTACATCTTCTAGACTCACGCTGTTCCTGGGAATCTCACATCTGAAATTTTCAACAATCACTTCATGATCATCCTTACACCATGTCAGAGCCTCCCTCACGGTCTTCTCCCCTCTCCTCTGTAAAGATTGTCAGCTTCAGAATTTCTGCTCTATTCTCAAAAAACGTGCACCCAACCCTGTCCTCTGAGCTCCACTGCTCCTTTTCCATTTAATCCGTGCCTGTCCCTCTTTTGGAACTCCATTTGGAACTCACTTATCCCATGAAATCTTTGCTTGGTAAAATAACTGGCCTCCAAGTCACACACAGAACTTTATAGCAGCCTTAAATCTTTATGAGAAAGATGATATTAAAACAACAAGCAATCCAATAACTTTATAGAGTTAGAAAAGGACTACAATCTTTAAGTTTCCTTAGAGTAATTATAGAGCATTTGCATTTATAAATATTCTATTTTCTCTCCAAGCATGTAGGACAGGTATATTCTTATTACGTTTTCTCCAATTCCTCATTATAAATATATTTAGATATTCAGCACATGACACTGACGTGCGGAATTGGTTCACAAGCCAGTTGAACACCAATCACAAAAGGATGCCACAGTACAAACACTTCTGAAGACCAAATAACTGTGTATATCAATTTTTAAAAGCAAAATCTCTTCACACAAGTATTTCCTAGAAAAGTACTTGTATAAAAGTAATCTGATGATTTGAAATTAAATGAGATTATTAATGCAAATCCAGACAAATTCCAAATAGAGAAAAATGAGTGTGTGTGGGGAGGGAGGGGCACAGAGACTCTAAAATGATTATCTAAAGTTTATCTGGCAAATTAATGCATGATAATAGTTTAAAAATTTTTTTAACAGTTTGGTTATTTTATATATATATATATATATTTTTTTTTTTTTAACAAAGTAAATTAAAACAGTGTGGTACTGCATCCAGAACAGGAAGTACTTTAGAGAGATTTATGATGAAAGTATGATTTAAAACTCAATGAAAAAATGATAAATTATTCAATAAATGGTACCACAAATTTGTTTGCCATTTTAGGAAAAAACAAGTAGATTTTTGCTTCATACTTTATGCTAAAATATATTTAAATGCAAAGACTAAAATATAAAAGCAAGAGAACAAAATATAAGTAAATGTTTTTTTTCAATTTTAAAGTGGAGAAAACCTTTGATAGCTCTGACATTAGATGTAGAAAAATTAGAGAACATATTGACATGTATGACTACATACCTATTTTTTAAAACACTATCCAAGCCACAAAAAAAAAGTTGGAAAAAATCTTTGTAACAAATATTTAAAGGGAAGATAAATACTCTTAATAAATGAAAAGCTCTTAGATTGCAATAAGAAAAAACTAAATAGACTGTTAAGAACATGAACCATTCCTTTATAAAAAGAATAAATTTGAAATTTGGCAATAAATACATGAAAAGCTATTTGGCAAATTAAAATAAGACAAATTTTCAACTGCCAGTGAGGAAGTTCACTTTCATATATAGCTAACAGAAATGTAATCCTGTAGAAACTTTCTGGAAGGCAAATTAAATGTATAGCAAAATTTTTAAAGTATCTGCCTTGTGACTTAGAATTTTCAATTTTAGAATTTTGCTCTGTGAATAAAATTGGACAAGTGTACAAAAATACACGTGCATAGATGTCTACAGCAACTTTATGGTTGTGAAAATTCGGAAGAGCATAGCAATAGTTTTGTTAAATAAATGAAATAACGTGGAAAATTTACAGTTAATGAAAAAGCATGTTTTTAAAAGTAGTACTTGGAGGGTATGACATATTTTTCTAAAAGGTATCTGTGGGTTTAACCACTCTCTACAATTTCTCCATTTTTAGTCAAATCATGATGCTTATTAGAATATTTCTTATTTTGACAAATTTTGTGGCATGTGTTTGTTATAAAAAACATACTTGAGTAACTTCATAGAGTTCTGCAAGGCAACTTTAGATAGTAGGAAAAGGCTGAATGAAGATTATCTTCATTTCGGAAATATTTCTTGAACTTTGTTTACAGCGAGATAAAGACTAATCTGATTACATTTGTGCATGCATAGCCCAGGTGAAAGCCACCAGGAGAGTTTAGCAGATATTCAAGAGCTTTCTATAGAATGTACTGAAAACAAATGTTTCAAAGTCAATAAAAAGGGACAAGACTGCTTGACCAATTTTTAAAAATATGAAAACTAAGTTGAATTTTCATTTTCCAAATGTAGATTATGTCATTATTTTTAATTTACTAATGCACATTAAAAATACATAGGAGAGGGCTGAAATTAGCAGGTGTATAGACTCTCCCACTGCTGGGTCTCACTTTCCTGTTGGAGCTTACTTCCTTATCGCTTTTACCCAAATTATTTCCCGGAGAAGCACTGGATAAATGCCTGCATTGCTGCGAAGTGAGAACAACTCTGGAGTAGTCAATTCCACAAAGCGGTGTCACAAAGGAGTGATCTTAATGCTCCAAAAGTCAGCTCTCTCATACTCTCCCCCAAGCAACAACAAACCTTACAGAAAGCCCATTAGCCTGTCAACGAAATAGACTCTGAGAGACAGTTTAAAGGTCTAAGGTTTTTCAGATGGGAGACACTATTTCTAAAATTGTTTTAAAAAAATTATTTTAACCATGCAGATTGGCCTTCTTTATTTTATATTTCTAAATCTTCTGTGCACCAAAAGCAGCAAGTTATTTATCTATACGAGGGGCTTAAAAACCATGAACAGTGATTCTTGATTTATCTGTTATTTGGCTTTTGTTTTTCTCCAGAAAAAAAAAAACAAAAAACATGAAGGTCCACAATCTCTTGCCCTCAATCCTGATATTCTAGAAGTTTCAAATACTGTTTGCAATTTCATGACAAAACCTGACCTGAACTGATGTGAGGGTATCTACAACCTTTTTTTTATCTTACTAGTGTGACTACTATAGAAATAATAGTAGTTATTATTTCACTATAGAAATAATAATCTATATTATATGTTTCACTATAGAAATAATAATCTATATTATACATGTGGCTGCTTCAGACTACACTGGAGAGTGACACAGTACATGTTACACACAGCATATTAATGTGCTAAAATGCAAATAATTCCTAAATTCCAAAATACCTATGGCCCAAGGTTCTCAATAAGCAACTGTGTCCTTTTCCTTAATGTGCTTAAAGGCATGGTTTAAAAGAAAATTTACTACATCAATCATCTTTTAATTACTTTTAGAGACACTGTCAACACCTAAACCTATTTAAAGTAAAAACGGCTTTCAATTTCCTTAGAATATTCACACCTCGCCTGCTCAAGTTCAGCACATGTATTTGAACATGTCTAGTTTGTCTAAACTAGTACACCCTCCACAGGAAGGCAGTGAAGCCCTTTACTTTCTTGCCACATGGTCATTTCTTATTTGCTGGAGAGCATTTTTATATGTAGAACTACTAATCGTATCTATTAACATTTTGGGTTGTTTTGATTTGAAAATTACTAACCGGACATTTAATTTTCACTGCTATTTGAAGAAAGTTCTGTGAACCCAAAATAATATACGGTTCAACCACCCAGGTTTCACTCATGTGGAACAGACAAAAACCCACCTCCCTCAGGATCCAACGTGATCTCTGCTCTGACATGGGTGTTCCACATTCAAAGCCAAACTTCTTTAAAACTATTTAGCACACAGCTCTAGAATTGTTAAGGCAATATGAGGTAGACCAGCTATGTGGGTGTGTTCATGGGAGCACATAATTATGTGTTTGTGCGTGTGTGTGTGTGTGTGTACATATAAAATGTTAATATTAATTGGTTTATTTTTATAATGCCTCATCCCAACACGCACAAACCTATCTGCCATCCTCCCACCTTTTGCAAACATAGATGACAACTTGCAACTTCTATTCCTTTGCCTCAATGGCCGATACTGGCTTAAAGGGTTGAGAAAATTGTAACATATCAAGAACATTTTCACAGTTCAACCAAGTTTCAGGCTCCTGCTGTCTGGCAGCACCTTCACCAATGCGTGTAGGAGTGCAAATGATGTCTTTAGAGAATGTGTACAACTCATAAGGTAATTTCTTCAATAAACATTATTACCATGTTCCAAGAACTGTTCTAAGCACTGAGGATAACTGATATTACAACATACTTCTCATTCATGAATGTGCAAGAAAATGTGAACAAACAACACATAAATAGAGTAGGGTATAAACACTTGCCTCTTCTGGCAAAGTGAGTTAGGTTTGCAAAGCATCCTATATATTCACACAGAACACAGAATGTAAAATACGAAAAACTGTAAAAATATGCAGGTATGATTAATAAACTCTAGATATGATTTAATAGGGAGAAGAAACATCATTAAATCGATTTATCTATGACTACTTTGCAACTTCTACTGAAATAATCACCAATAGATCCTAAAACCGGTGGGTGACAGATGATGTAAAACTTTATCCCAGGGGGATCGAGCAGGCAGCACATGAACTCACCAATCAATCTAAGCATCATGAAAAGTGAGAGACCAGATATTATCTACCTCTCAAAGTGAAGCAAATGATGTATTCACGATTACCCACAAAAAATCTGAAACTAAATCTTACGAAGCCTCTAGACCCAACTATCAGTTCACAGGAAGTACGGAGAATAGAACAAAATGCTGAGTGACACACCAAGAAAGCAACCAGCCAAATCCATAATGTGGGCGCATTCTACAGGAAAAGTGACCCAGTTTTTGTAAAAGGCGGCAGGGTTGGGGAGTAGGGAACGTTATAGATTTTAAAAAAACATGAAAGACATGATAATCGAATGCAACGTGTGAACCTTGTTTAGATTCCAGTTCAAACATGCCAACTGTAAAAAGATATTTGTAAGACCATTGAGGAAAGTCTCAGTATGCTACGAAAGAATTATTGATGGTCTTGCTAGCTGCGAGAATGGCATTATGGCTACGTAAAGCAAAGGAGGGAGTTTATTCATTAGAGATGCTCCTGAAATATTCATAGATGAAATAATATAGTCTAGGTTTTGCTTTAGAATATTTCAGAAATATAAAGCGTAGGTGATGCTGTATAAAAAATATTGGGAAATGCTGATGTCTGTTGAAACTGGATGATGGATATATATGGTAGCAGATTTTATAATACTCTCTGCTTTTGTGTTTATTTGAAAATATCCCCCACAACGAAAAAGTTCAAAAAACTTGACATATCAATAACACAAATCCTACATTTTTTTAAACTTAAGGAAGGAGATTGAGACCCAGAGTGGCTTCTCAACACCAGCAGGGAGGTAAAAGCTGCAGATTCCTCTAAGATTTTTATTCTGGCCCTTTCTCCCAGTATAAGAATTTTTAAAACTAGCATAGAGACAAAATCCTTGGAGACACTGTCTAAAAGGTCAAGCAGATGGTCAGGGAAAGAACAAGAAGTCCCACCTGATCTGAGAACCAGGTCACTAATTTGTCCCTCTGGCCCCTGTACCGCAATGCTAGTTTCCTTTTCAAGTCAGAGGCAGAAGTGGCTGAGGTCCACGAAGCAGTCAGGTAGCAGGCAATAGCCCTTGCCAGGAAACACGTATTCCTCGTAAGCACACAGACAACCAACTTCACAAACTCTCCCTGTGAATCCATACCGCCCTCACACCTGCACAGGTGCTCGCCATGAAATTTAAACATATTTAAATACTCTAATTTTGGCAGTAAGGTAGAAAAAAATAATTGGGGAGGTGCAAATATCAGCAGCTGGATTTTTTTAAGCTGACATAAATAAAAATGTATTCATTAAATGTTTATAAACGTCAAAATTCAGCCGCTCACTAAACTGGGTTATTTGGCTACTGCCCAAACATCAGCCTGTCAATCTGCAGGAGAAAAGAGCTGTACATTTTTAGCTTTCAACTACAAAGTGAAGATCAAAAAAAAAAAATTTTTTTTTTAATACATTCTACCACGGATCAAAGGGAAGCTGCTGCCACCTCCTACGCTGAGCTCAAGTTCCAACCTGGCCATGCTATCGTGGAGGAGACCAGCCCTTCAGAGTTGGAGGGCTTCATTACCCGAGGAGTAGCTTTACCCACACCCTGCATACCCAAGGAGTAGCTTGACCTCCCATCCCAACATTAGGTTAAAAAGAGAGAAACTCAATCAACGAAGCAAAACAACTGAAGAGAGCTGAACTGAGCACCCACGCAAGTCCTCCTGATTCAAAATGGGCCACGAGGATTATTTTCCCAAACAAGGATTTTAGGCCACTCTGATTGTACACGTAGTGCAAATGACAACTGTCCCCACAAAATGTAGAGCTCAGACCGTAAAGCAAAGGATGAATGCATCTCCATGGATAGGAATAAAATCTACCAGTTTGCAGGAAAAGGAGATCAACCTAAAAGGTGTGGGAGTCAGGCTATGAGAATATTAGCTAAGAGCCAGTTACTGGGTAGGAAAATGATAACCATAGAATAGAAGAAGGAAAAGAAGGAACTTAAATACGTAAGGGTTAAATTGCAAAATGTTTTTTTTTTTTTTTTTTTTTTTGAGACAGAGTCTCACTCTGTTGTCCTGGCTAGAGTGAGTGCCATGGCGTCAGCTTAGCTCACAGCGACCTCAGACTCCTGGGCTCAAGTGATCCTTCTGCCTCAGCCTCCCGAGTAGCTGGGACTACAGGCATGCACCACCATGCCCGGCTAATTTTTTCTATATATTTTTAGTCGGCCGATTAATTTCTTTCTAATTTTAGTAGAGACAGGGT
>CAUYSK010127637.1:0-11169 GCA_963575035.1 Avahi laniger
CCAACCCCATAGGCAGACTTCTAGGCTGAGTGGGGCCATTTCAGCCCCCTCTCTGGCAGCTTTGTCCAGAAGCACAGAATAGAACTTTGACCCCTGCTAATAACATTTGTGGAGCTTGAGGGCAGGCTCACCCAACCCAGCTCCACCCAGCCTCACTCCCCCACCTTCCCCCACTGAGCGGGAGAATAAGAACACACCTGGAAGTCCCAGGGCCCCACCCACCACCTGAGGCACTGGAGTGCCTCTCCAGAGAAACAAGAGCTAGTTACAGGACCCCAAAACAATACTGTAGCCTGCTCCTCCCAGCAAGTGCCACCTACTGACAGGGAGGTCATTCTGCACACCTTTTTACTGAATCTACTGATTCATCATACAGAGCATGGTCAAATCTCACCTACAAACACCACCTACTAGCACAGAGACTAAACAGGATGTGTCATTATCCAAAGGAAAATCTAGTGGTAAGAAGTAACAGCTGATCCAGATGGGAAGGAATCAGTAAAAGAACTCTGGAAGTATGAAAAATCAAATGGAAAGCACACCCCCAAAGGGGAATACTGCTCTCTAGCAATGGACAGCAGCCAAATTCAGAACACTAAAATGATAGAAAAAGAATTTCAAACATGGACTGTAAGAAAACTCAATGACATACAAGAGAAAATGGGTAACCAACACAAAGAAATCACAAAAACAAAAAAAGAAAAAGAAAAAATCCAGGACTTGGAAGAAGAATCCACTAAAGAAATTGAAATATTAAAGAAAAATCAAACAGAACTTCTGGAAATGAATTTATTCAAGGAATTACAAAACAAGTGGAAAGCCTCAAGAGCAGGGTAGATCAAACAGAAGAAAGAATCTCACAGATTGAAGATAACACCTTTCAATTAAATAAGTAAGTCACAGAAATAGAGCAAAGAAATAAGAGAAAAGAGCAAAGCCTACAAGAAATGTGGGATTATGTAAAGAGGCCTAATGTGAGAATCGTAGGCATCCCTGAGGGTGGAAAAAAAAGAAAGGACACAAGGTTGGATAAGCTATTTGAGGATATAATGGAGGAAAATTTCCCAGGCCTTGCTAAAAATCTAGATATCCAAGTACAAGAAGCTCAAAGGACTCCTGGGAGATTCATCGCAAATGGGAAGACACCGTGACACACAGTCATCAGACTGACCAAAACAACCACCACAGAGGCCCTCCTACAAACTATAAGGTGAAAGAAACAGGTAACCTATAAAGGAAAACCCATCCAAATAATGGCAGTATTCTCAACTGAAACCTTACAAGCAAGAAGAGACTAGGGCCCCATTCTCACTCTTCTCGAATAGAATAATGTTCAGCCTAGAATCTTGTACCCTGCAAAACTAAGTGTCATATATGAAGGAGAAATAAAGACATTCTAAGACAAGCAAAGACTGAGGGAATTCATCAAGATAAGACCTGCCCTCCAGGAAGTACTAAAAACAGTGTTACACAGGGTTCAGCACAATAAACACTCACCAATGTAAAATCATTTAAAAGCTAAAGGTTAAAGGCCAGATACCATAATGGCTCAAGAGAGAAAGCAAACAACAAAGTTCAACTCAACAGGATGAACAGAAATCTTCCCCACTTACCAATTCTCTCAATAAATGTGAATGGCTTGAACTGCCCACTAAAAAGACATAGGCTGACCAAATGGATAAATATACACAAGCCAAGTATCTGCTGTCTTCCGGAAACACATCTAACCCACAAGGATGTATTCAGACTCAAGGTAAAGGGATGGAACAATATTTCAAGCAAATGGAGAACTACAGGGAGAACTATGAAACACTGAGGAAGGAAATAGCAGAGGACAAAAACAGGTGGAAAACCATACCATGCTCATGGGTTGGCAGAATCAACATTGTTAAAATGTCTATATTACCCAAGATGATCTACAGATTCAATGCAATCCCTATTAAAACACCAACATCATTTTTCACAGATATAGAGAAAATAATTCTATGCTTCATATGGAAGGAGAGAATACCCTGTATAGCAAAAGCAATCTTAAGCAAAAAGAACAAATTGGGAGGCATCAATTTACCAGACTTCAAGCTACACTACAAGGCTATAGTAACTAAAACAGCATGGTACTGGCACAAGAACAGGGACATAGACCAATGGAACCGAACTGAGAACCCAGATATAAAACCTTCCTCGTATAGCCACCTAATCTTTGACAAAGCAGACAAAAACATACACTGGGGAAAAGAATCCTTATTCAATAAATGGTGCTGGGAAAACTGGATAGCCACATGTAGAAGACTAAACCAGGATCCACACCTTTCACCTCTCACAAAAATCAACTCATGGTGGGTAACAGACTTAAATCTAAGGTGTGAAACTATAAGAATTCTAGAAGACAATGTTGGAAATACTCTTCTAGACGTTGGCCTAGGCAAAAAATTTATGAAGAAGACCCTAAAGACAGTCACAGCAACATCCAAAATAAATAAATGGGACCTGATCAAATTAAAAAACTTCTGCATAGCCAAGGAAACTATCACGAGAGCAAACAGACAACCTACAAAATGGGAGAAAGTATTCACATGTTACACATCTGATAAATGGCTGATAACTAGAATCTATGTAGAACTCAGAAAAAATTAATAAGAAAAAATCAAACAAACCTATCAAAAAGTGGGCAAAGGACATGAACAGAAACTTTTCAAAAGAAGATAGACTAATGGCTAATAAACATATGAAAAAATGCTCAACATCTCTAATCATGAGGGAAATGCAAATTAAAACCACAATGAGATATTATTTATCTCCAGTGAGAATGACCTTTACCAAAAAGTCCCAAAGTAATAAATATTGACATGGTTGTGGAGAGATAGAAACACTCATACACTGCTGGTGAAACTGCAAACTAGTACAACCTCTGTGGAAAGCAATATGGTGAGACCTCAAAGAGATACAAGAGATACAAGATACCATTTGAACCAGCAATCCCATTACCATCTGGGGGATGGACACGCTTGAAGCTCTGACTCTGGTGGGGCAAGGGCAATATACGTAACCTAAACGTTTGTACCTCCATAATATGCTGAAATAAAAAAGACTAAGAGTTTCCTTTTTATTACAGATGTTGTTAATGAAAGGGAAGATGAGTTAGTGGATAAACTAAATTGTTTATATCATCAATAAATTTTCTCCATTGATCATTTATAGAGTATGTTTCTTATTAACAGAAATAATAAAGAAATTTCTGGGTTCCAAAAAAAACATTGAAAGTTAAAATCTCAGGGCATGAATGGCTAAAAAAATATAATTATGAAAATACCACATTAAAAATGTTATGTTTTCATCTATTAAATAATTTGTATAGTCTTGGGAGTATCGTAAAACTATCCTATGTTATTAAAACAATAATGAGTAAATAGTTTCTCAAGTCAGAAATCTCATTCCCTGAATATACTAGAAGTCTTTTAAATCCTATGTCCTGTGCAATCATGTGTTGGATATTTGTGGTTTTGACAAGTTTTAAGGCAAACTGAAGATTCACAGAATTGAGTAAATAGCTAATTTGCTGACACTCATAACTGCTGTGGGACCAGTCACTCAGTGAGTAAACCTAGCTGTCTGTCCATTATCCACATTTCAATTCACCTTTGAGCTATTTCCTTTTTGTGTTTATGCATAGGGAAGTGTTTTAATTTTTTTTTTCATGAAAAGTAGCCTGAAATGAATGCCTAGGGCTAACGCAACTTGTCTTCATTTGCTGCATAGTTTATTTCATTACTATCTTTGCTTTCTACTTATAAGGGCAAGAAAAATGTTCATCATCACTTTGTTGATTTTTATAGATACTGAAAATATAGATAACTTCATGGTTAATATTACTACGGTGATGATATAATGTTTTGTGGTGTAGAAATTATTTGGTAGCAGAATTTGTTTTAGAAGTTTTATAAATTAGCTTAATCTTTTAAATAGAATCATTAATTAGTGGAGTTACTTAAATCAGTCAGTTATAATTTAAT
Source organism: Avahi laniger (assembly GCA_963575035.1). NCBI lineage: Eukaryota > Metazoa > Chordata > Mammalia > Primates > Indriidae > Avahi > Avahi laniger. The sequence goes on from CAUYSK010127637.1 coordinate 4,011, forward strand.
ACCTTCAAAGAAGGAAATTATATGTTGTAAAAGCTATTCACACTTGGATTTAGGGACCATAAATGTCATGGAAGATATTTATCATGGTGTGTAACGGGGTCTTTAATACTCTGTCTTTAATTGCCTTCTGTGTAGAAGTATCAGCATATTTGAATAAAATAGAAACTTTCAAGAACTTATTCTTTCCCCCTGAGGTCGGTTGTAAATATTGTGGTACTTGCTATGGAAAGCAGAGCATTGTACAATCCTGGCATTGTGGGAGTAATCTTGGGGTTTCTGAAAATTTTTTTTGAAACATATTTATTACCTCACATAGTTACCATTATTTATTTATTTTTGATGAGAACACTTAAGATTTACTCTCTTTGCAAATTTAAAATATATAATATAGTATTATTGTACATTAGATTGCCAGAACTTATTCATCTTGCATAACTGAAACTTTGTACTCTTTGACCAACATCTCCCCATTTCACCCTTCCCAGAGTCTCTGGAAACCACCATTTTATTCTCTACTTCTATGAGTTTGATTCATAGATTAGATTACACATATAAGTAAGATCATGCAGTCTTTGTTTTTCTGTATCTGGCTCATTTCACTTAGCATAATGTCCTCCAGGTTCATCCATGTTATTGCAAATGGCAGGATTTTCCTTCCTTCCTTTTTTCCTTCTTTCTGTCCTTCCTTCCTTCCCTCCTTCCTTCCTTCCTTCCTTCCTTCCTTCCTTCCTTCCTTCCTTCCTTCCTTCCTCCCTCCCTTCCTTCCTTTTCTTTCTTTCTTTACTGAATAGTATTCCATTGTAATTTGTATTGTAATTTCACATTTTCCATATCCATTCATTCATCAACAGATACTTAGGTTGTTTCCAGATCTTGACTAGTGTGAATAATGCGGCTGTAAACTGGGAGTATAGATATCTCTCTGAGATCCAGGTTTTAATTCCTTTAGCTACATATTCACTAGTGGGATTGCTGGATCAATTGGTAATTCTATTTTTAATTTTTTGAGGAACCTCCATATTGATTTCTGTGGTATCAGTTTACATTCCCACCAACAGTGTAAAAGGTTTCTCTTTTCTCCACATCCTCACCAACACTAGCTGTCTTTTTTTTTTTTTTTTTGGATAATAGTCATCCTAATGGATGTGAAATAAAATCTCAATGTGGCATTTCCCTGATGATCAGTGACACTGAGCACCTTTTCATATATATACCTGTTGACCATTCATATGTCTTCTTTGGAGTTGCTTTATACTTTGTATATTAACACCTTATCAAGTTTGTGGTTTGCAAATATTTTCTTCTATTCCATAGGTGCCTTTTCATTTGTTAATTGCTTCCTTTGCTGTGCAGAAGCATAAGGATTTTAGTTTGATATAATCTACTTGTCTATTTTTGTTTTTGTTGCTAAACTTTTGGTGTCATATCCAAAAAATCATTGTCCAGTCCAATGTCTAGAAGCTTTTTTCCTGTTTTTTTTCCTAAGAGTTTCATTGTTTCAGGTTATATTTTTAAGTCTTTGATCCATTTTTTTCAATTTTATTTTTAATTAACAATAATTGTATATATTTATGGGATACAATGTAATGTTTTGATATATGTTTATATTATGGAATCCATTTTGAGGTGACTTTTGTATATGTTATGAGATGAGGTTCCAATTTCATTTTTTTGCATGTAGAAATCCAATTTTCCCAACACCATTTATTAAAGACATGATCTTTTCCCTATTCTATATTCTTGGCACCCTTGCCAAAGATCAGTTGACTATATATGCATGGTGTTATTTCTGGGTTATTTGTTCCATTGGTCTCTGCAACTGTTTTTATGTTAGTACCATATTGTTTTAGTTACTGTAGCTTTGTTATATGTTTTGAAGTCAGTGAGTGTGATACTACTAGATTTGGTCTTCATGCTCAAAATTGCTTTGGCTATTTGTGGTCTTTTGTGGTTCTAAATGAATAGGATTTTTCAAAAATTTCTGTAAAAATGCCACTGAGATTTTGATAGCAATTGCTTTGAATCCATGCATCACTTTAGTAACTATGGACATTTTAACTATATTAATTATTCCAGTTCATAAACATAAGATGTCTTTCCATTTATCTGTACCTTTTAACATTTCTTTCATCAATGTTTTATAGTTTTCAGTATATCTCTCACCTAGTTCTTCAAGTTTATTCCTAAGTATCTTATTCTTTTTGATGCTATTGTAAATGGCTTTGTTAATTTCTTTTTTGGATAGTCACTGTTAATGTATAGAAATGCAACTGATTTTTGTATGTTGATTTTGTATCCTGCTACTTTAATAAATTCACTTGTTAGTCCTATTTTTTTTTGGTAGCATCTTCAGGGTTTTCTACATGTAAGATCATATCATCTGCAACCAGATAAAGTTTTACTTCTTCCTTTTTCATTTGGATGTCTTTTCTTTTCTTTTTTTGACTAATTGCTCTGGCTAGGACTTTCAATACTATGCTGAGTAGGAGAGGTGAGAGTGGGCATCCTTGTCCTTGTTCTGGGAATATTTCCAACTTTTTAGCATTGGGTATGATATTAATATAAGCCTTTTATAATGGTTTTATTGTGTTTACTGGCAGGATCTCCTCTGCAACTATGGTTGAGTGGGGATAAAGCTGGGTCATGGAACTGCTTCTGTGTCTGTTGTCAGGTTGGTGGTTGCTGAGCCTGCCTTCTCAAAGTGACTTTCCTTGGTCTTGGGCTCGACCTGGTTGTTACAACCTCCTACTTGGATCCTGAAGCTCCCATGAGAGCACTTTTGTCCGTGGGTGGTTGCCAATTTATTATTTCTATGGAGGAATGATGGCTGAGGACATCCTTTTCTGCCACATGACTGACACCAAGACTCTACATTCCTGAAATTTTAAGACATAGTACCTTAAGCCATTTCTGAGGGGCATTTCTATCACTTGACATTTACTGTAATTGCCGAATTCTTCAAACTGCCTGCTTATGGAGATAGGTTTGTTATCTGACTTGTGTTTGTTGAGTTATTATCAGTGCCCCACACATTCCTAGAGAAATGTCTCACCTTGCGAACCGTCTCATTTTTGGTCCTAGAAGACAACTCTAAAAGGATCATAAGCAGCTTGTGAGTCAGTCAATGTATCTGTGGTAAGTGACCTCTTACCTTGGAATGTTCTTTTCATATTAGTTGGAATCAGAGGTTCTGTGCCCAGTGTTTGGTACATTTTGTGCTGGTTATCAGCAGCACAGAGCTGGAGAGGGCTGGCAGAGGACATTTGGTTTGATTATTTATTTTCTATCTCTCAAATAGAACAGGCTGGCTTCTTTCCTAGTCACATTCATTCTTTTGTATTGTTAGAGTTACACAGATCAAATGTAATGTAGGTGTGTACAAATTAAGCTAGCAGATCTTAGTTATGGACATGTGTTGTATAGGTTAAAGAAATATTACATGGTATAAGAAAGTGACAAGAACAGAAACTTGTTTTATTGGGGTTCAGGATTGTATTTTTGTTTTGTCAATGTGCAAACTAATGTGTACCTGGAAATGAGTGGAGGTTACTCTTTAGGAAAAGAGAAAAAATTAGAAAATTTTAGTCCCCTTCTGTTTATCTTCAAATAGAATGAGTAGAAGAGATCCTTTCCTTATACAGAAAGAATATTTACCACTTGTTTATGAAAATAACACTCTGTTAAATCTTTGTTTCCTGAATTAGTTTTTTTCCTTGTGGCTGTTTTAGTCATTGGATTTAGTCTGTTTGAGCATTGATAAGTAGTGGATAAAAGCAGAAAACATCCATCCTGGGAAAAAGGGGACAGTTTATGGCAGAACTACACATTTTGAATTTTAAAGAGAATAACAAGTGGGAATGGATGTATTTTGTTTTAATCCAAAGTGTCTCAGCTGTACTGTGTAAAGTTTTTAAAATAGGTATTTCTATTTCTAACTCCTTCCTTTACTGTAAATCTTGCTATATAGAAGTTTAATATGCTACTTTTTTTTTAATGTGGAAGAGGGTTTGGGAATTTTAAAGTTTAGGGAGTTACTCATGCCAAAAGTAATAGATACACTAGATAATTTTGCTTATGTCAATTGGGCTATCAGCTCAATTAAAAATTGTGACTTTCATTCAAATTTCAATTGAATCCCATTTGCCTGACCCTTATCACAGATGCTTCTCTCCTCTAAGTTCTTTTCTTGTTCTGCACAATCTCCCTGATATCTCATTCACTTACATAATTTCAGCTACCGACAATGAACCAGTGAGAGCAATGGACAGATTTTATTTATTTAGCTTGTTCACATGGGAGCATTTAATATTCTCTGGTAGAGGCTAAGAGGTAATACTTTATTGTGAATGAAACTTTGGCACATAATGATTTAAAAGAAGGAATAGCTTGTTTAGATTATGATGATAGCATCTAGCAATAACTCTTCTGTTTTTTTTTTTTTTTTTTTTTTTTAGTATTAATGGAAGATAGTAAAGGGAGAAAGTGAGTCTATCCAGACTTTTAAAGAAGCTTGGCTGAACATTCTTAGCTCCCACTTTTTATTTCAAAAAATTTATGGTGTACAAATGCTTTTTGTTCATGGATAAATTGTATCATGCTGAAGTCAGGACTTCCAGAGTGCCCATCACCAGAATAGTGTACACTGTACTCAATAGGTAGATTTTTTTATCATTCACCTCCACCAATATCTATTGTTTTTTGACTTCTTAATAATGGCAATTCTGACAGGGGTAAGGTGATATCTTATTGCGGTTTTCATTTGCATTTTCCTGATAATTAGTGATGTTGAGCATTTTTGCATATGTTTTTTGGCGATTTGTCCACTTTTGAGAAGAATCTGTTTATGTATTTTGCCCACTTTTTCATGGGGTTTGTTTTTTCTTGCTGAGTTCTTTGTAGATTCTGGATATTATCCCTTTATTGCATGTATAGTTTGTGAATATTTCCTTCCCTTCTATAGGTTGTCTACTTACTCTCTTGATATTTCCTTTGCTGTATAGAAACTTTTTAGTTTTATTAAGTCCCATTTTTTTATTTTTGTTGTCGCTGTATTTGCTTTTGAGATCTTACTCATAAATTCTTTGTCTAGGCCAATGTCTACAAGAGTTTTTTCTATCTTTTATTCTAAAATTTTTATGGTTTCAGGTCTTACATTTAAGTCTTTAATCCATCTTGAGTTAATTTCTGTATCTGGTGAAAGATAAGGATCCAGTACCATTCTTCTGCATGTGACTGTACAGTTTTCCCAGGACCATTTATTGAATATGGTATCCTTTCCCCATGTTGTTATGTTCTTGTTGACTTTGTCAAGGTCAGTTGGCTGTGAATACATGGCTTTATTTCTGCGTTCTCTATTCTGTTCAAAGCCTGTGACTGTATTGCTAACTCAAAAATAAATTTTAAAACTAGGAAAAGAAATTTAATGATCTAGGTAAAAGAGGGAGATAGCGATATGAGAAGATATGAGAGAGAGAGATAGACGCAGGGAGAGAGTTACTTGTAGGTAAGGTAATGAAGATAATGAGTACAGAAAACTCTTCTGATGAGATTTTCCCTAAAGGAAAGGGGAGAAATCAAGCCATGGATGGAGGGGAACGTGGACTTGGTGGTATTTTAAGCCAGGAAATAGGATAACCTGTTTGAGCTGTAATGGAACAATTCATTAAGGAAGGAAACATTGAAGACTCAGGAGGGAGAGGTAGTGATTATATTATATAGAGTGTTTCTTTGGGGAGGGGACAGGGGAAGCAGCACACAGTGGAAAGCGTGATTTTCATCAGGAGTGTGCAGAGCCCATTTGCTGGCATGAGAGAGAAGGCAGAGAAATGGGCTCAGAGGCAGATCGGCAGATAGTCTGGTGGGGAGATGGGGGAAGTCTCAGCAGAGCATCAGCAGAGAGTGATAAAAGAGTGAGGAGGCACTTTCAGAAGGGAGGAGACGGCATAAAGTGTTTCTCTTGGGGGCTGAGATGCAATTTTAAAAAGATTATGTGATTGCTCAGGAGAGCTAAGTGGACTTATAAGGGTCAAGGTCATAAATTTAAAGTGAAACCATTGGGCATGGTTGTGTGTTGTTCTCCAGCCACACTCAGCTCTGTGCGAACAGGCATGGAGTAAGTGGAGAGCTGCATTCAACCAGGGCGAAAGACGTGAACTGATGTTTCACCAAAGGAGATACGTGGATGGCAAATAAACACATGAAATGCTGTTCCACATCACTGGCCATAGGAAAATACCAATTAAATCACAATAAGGTACCATCACATGCCTCTTAAAATGGCTAAAATATCATATACAGGTAGTTTCAAATGTTGACTAATATTTGGAGAATTTGATCTCCCTCACTACCAGGGAGAAGGTAAAATGGTAAAAAAAATCAACAACTCTGCCTACAACAACCTGGATGAATCTTGATGACATTACGCTGAGTGAAATAACTCAAACCAAATATCAAAAGATTAGATAGTGTATGAATCAATTTCTATAACATTTTTGAAATCACAGAGTTGTAGACACAGGATAAATAAGTGGTTAGAGGGGTTTGGGAAGAGGCATGGGTTGTGTGTGATAATAGGAGCAACCCATGGGAGCTCTTTTGTGGTGAAGAGACAGTTCTATATCTTGAATGTGGTGGTGGTTATATGATTCTACATGTAACACAATGGTATAGAATTATACACACAGGCATATCTCACTCCTCAAAAAACGAGTGCATGTAAACAGTGGTCAAGTATGACAAGTTTGGTTTTGCAGATAATTGAATTGGACCACTGTGAATATCCTGGTTTTGATACTATGCACTGTTTACGTAACATTTCACCATGGGTGTAGGCTGAGTGATGGGTATACAGGAGCTATGTGCTATTTTTGTAACTTGTTAGGCTTCAATTAATTCAGAGTGAAAAGTTAAAGAACAACTGAAAGATCAGATAATTGGGTTGACTACCTCTGTGGAGGTCGAAATCACCCAGAATGAGGGCAGAGGGTATGCTGGAGATAAGTTTGTAAAGGAGGCACACAGGCCACGGTATAATATAATAAGCATTCACACACCCTCTACTAAAACGAAGTATTGAATTTGTATCATATTTCCTTTCAATCTCTTAAAAATGAAGAAATGAAATTTGACAGGTACAACTAAAGGCTCAACTCTGCATCTC
>CAUYSK010127638.1:0-22222 GCA_963575035.1 Avahi laniger
TTTTTAATCACAGTAAAATCCCAGGGTCTCCACGCATATCACTGCCCTCCTTTTCCAGGAACTGGGAAATCAATCTTATCACTTATTAGACACTTTCATGGCAAGAGAGGGGCAGGGACACTCCCTGGAGAGAAAATGTGAGGTCCAAAGTTCTGGAGGTGGCTCAAAAGGGGGCGTGGACAGTCAGCCACCTGATGTGACGACAGAGTAGGGGCTGGTGGGAGGCATGACCTGCCAGGAATGTGGACCCCGTGGCCCCAGCAGGCTCTGCAGGCCTCACCAGCCCACCAGCATTTACCCCTGTGGGGCTTTCCTGCCCCTCTGCCCTTTAGTTCTTCCTGTGAGAAGAGCGGCTGCTTGGGCGAGGCATGCTGCCCCTCTGAGCCTCAGTTTCTTTGTCTGTGAAATGGGATGACACTTCTCATGTATAAGGTTGATGGAGAACCAGGAGGGACTGAGGGCAGAGGCTGGGGAAGTGTGAGTGGACACTCACTCCCTCTCCTGCTCTCCTGCACTCTTCGTGTGTCGTGCAGAATGCCGTCTACCTCTCTACCGTGGCCCAGCGTGTTTGCCACGAGATTCAGATGTGGGAGTTTTGCCTTTCCAAAAGAGATGGCAGCTCCTCACGCAAAATCACCAGCCTGCATCTGGCTCAGGGTGTATCACAGCACATTTGGGGACTGTGCATACTCTGTGCTGAAAGGGCCCTTGTTTCTTCATTTACAAGATGGAGAGGAAAGGAGTGATGCCCAGCAATGATGAGATGGGTGCATTCATGGACATCTCTTATTCATTCATCGGTCATCCTGTTCACCCAACACCTAACCAGATGTGACCCAGGTATCAATCCTGGCTCTATCCCAAACAGCTGTGCATCTGCGGCTAACGACCTCTGTGTTCCAGTTTCCTTTTCTATAGGATGACACCCATCTCATGGGAAGGTTTTTGGAGAGGGAGTGGGGTGGGATAGGGTGTTGCTATATCACCCAGGCTGGAGTGCAGCGGCTATTCACAGATGCACTGCAGCCTCCAATTCCTGGGCTCCCGAAATCCTCCTGCCTCAGCCTCCTTAGTAGCTGGGACTACAGGTGCATCACATCCCATGGTTACAAATCTTTTTTTTTTTTTTTTTAGCAATGAACATTTTTAACAACAAACTCATTTGCAAAACCCCAATATGTCACTCATTTGCAAAACCCCAATATGTACACAAAAGGGCCAGGGATGGGAGGGCAATGGCCCTGCTCTGAGTTGTCCATAGGTGAGATGGGGAGAAGACAAGATCTCAGACACAAGCAGTGATGGAGATGTGGTCACACCCTGGACTCTTCCCAAGTGTCAGGGAGGTTGAAGTGCTTACAAACGAAGACACAAAATTTGCTACATAATTTGTGGGGCCCTTGTTAAAAATCATTAAGCATTTAAAGACGATGACAGCAGAGTGTTTTAAGCATGGAGTTATTCTGAGCACAGGGCCTGTGTGAGTGCCCAGGTTGCACACCCATGACAGATAAAAGCCCAGGCACACCCTGCTTTGGAGCCAGGCCAGAGTCTTGGGCAAGAAGGCTTCCCCCATGCCAAGTTCTCTCCTCACAGGACTGGGGGCCCAGCCAGTTAAGGAGGCGGTGGATCAGGGAGAAGCCAGAAATCATGCGGAGGCCCTGAGGACCCCACTCCCAAGCTGCTGCAGGTGGTGAAGCCACAGGCCACAGATACATGTCACTCTTCTTGGTGGTGGCAGCTGGGATGAGGCTCTGGCTGGGTAGGCTGGGAAGAAGTGCTGGTAGGGTGGCCTGGCCCCTGGCCCTCTTATTCATGCATGTACACACGTGCACATACACATGCGCAGTGTGGTGGCACTTGACATACTTTTCCTTAACCTTACTCTGATCTCTAACTCCAGATTACAGAAGTAAATTAACTGTATATTTCTACATCTCAGACTTAGAAACTACCTTCTACATTTCATTCACATGAAACCTTATGCATACATGTTCATGCAGGCATTCATTTATTCTTTCAGACACATTTACGGAGCACCTACTACGAGTAAGATCTTATGTTGGGCTCCATGATTACGTTGGCTAGTAAGCCATTCCCTTATATACACCCCACTACAGGCTCCTTAAGGAGAGAGCCTGGATCATGTTCCCAGCCCCAGCACCAGGATCCAGCAGAGGACGGAGAACACAGCAGCATGTTCTCAGTAGCTGGTTGCTGAATGGATGAAAATGAAGAAGGTTCAAGAAATACCAGCAATTAGTGAATAATTAAAAAGTCATTAAGTCTTTACTCTGTGGTCTTTACTATACTGTCTTTTTAAAAAGCATTTTATTATTGTTTTATTTAATCTTATGACAGCTTGTGAACTCAACTATTAGAGTGCTCACTTACAGGTGAGGATGCAGGGAGGTTATGTGAGGTGTTCCAGGCCACACAGTTGGTTCATGGCACAGCTGTCTCCAGCCTTTGACCATGGGAGGGGAACATCAGCAGGGAGGCAGATAAAGTGTGAGCACAAAGACCTTTGGGCTCTTTGTATATACACCACTGATGTTCTTATTAACCCTTTACTGAAATGTTGCATACATGGAAAAGCACACACATCTTGACTGCACAAGTGGAGAAATTGTCACAAACTGAGCACATTGTGTAACCAGCACCTGGACCAAGAAACAGAACACAGCGAGTCCCCGGACATCCTCTGTGCCCTGCTTCCTGGCTCTGGCACCCCTCCCTGCAAGGGTAACCATTAACCTGATGGTTATCACCACGTACACACTTCTACCACTTTAGATACATGGAAACATATTTTTTAGTCTCTGGCTTTCTGGCTGCTTTTGTTCAACATCATTTGCGAGAGTCACCCACATCAGTGTATGTAGTTGTAGATTATTCACTGTCATTGCCGTTATTCCATTGAGTGATATATCACAATTTATGTATCCATTCAATGGTTGATGAGCATTTGGGTAGTTTCCAGTTTGGGGCTATTATAAACAGTGCTACTATGAACAGAAATATGGTATTAGGTATGTATGTAGGAGCAGAATTGCTGGGTGATCAAGTCCTTTTAAACAGATTTCGAAGGTGGCTGTACCACTTTGCATCCCCACCAGCAGTGTGTCAGAGTTCCAGTTGCTCCAGCTCCTCACCAACACTTGATATTATCAGATTTTCCACTTTAGCTGCTCTGGAGGCTGTGCAGTGCACTTTATTTCTAAATTCCTTAAGCCACCCCGTGGGATGGATCTCATAATCTCTATTTTACAGATGAGGACACCAAGGTTCCAAAGCCACTTAAACCCCCGCAAGGGCGCAGCAGGATTGGGATGTGAACAGGGCTGCCCGACCTCAGCCCCCCAAATCTGTCTGTTTCTCCAGCTACCTTCCCGGACCTTGTCCTGCCGGCATTTCCAGCAGCCCCATCCTGGGGCTCGTAGCCACTCCGCAAGTGCAGAGAGACGACAGTGCCCCCGGCAGGGTCGGGTCGCCTGTGGGAGGCCGAGCCTCCAGGAAGCTCCGCGTCGGGTGTGTTGTCGCGCCCAGCTCTCCCGGGCACTCGCCGCTGAGGGGGCGCGCAGAACACGGGGTCGGGGAGTAGGGACGAGAGGACCCCGGGCGAGGCGGGAGGTCTGCCTAGGGCGGCGGCAGGGGGACTCAGCAGGACAGTTTGCGGCAGAGGAGAGGAGGCAGCACCTGGGGGCGGAGCCCAGTCCGCGCCGTGCGCGCCGGGGCGAAGGGTGGCAGGAGCAGGGTGTCTGCGGAGGGGCCAGGCTGGCGGGGAGGCGGTGACGTAGCCTCCCACCCCTACGCCAGGAGTGCACTAGGGTGTTTGGGGCGGAGGGGGAAGCTGGGAGAGCCGGGCGAGGGGCGAGGGGCGGGGGGCGGGGCGTGCAGGGGTCACCTCCAGAGGCCACGAAAAGGGAGGAGGAGTGGGGGCCGGGGCTTCCGGTGAGAGGGGCGGGGGCGCCAGTCCTGAGGAGCCGGGCCGGGGGCGTCGGGGGAGGAGGGACGCGGAGGGGCGTGGCCGGGCGTGGCGTGGTTGGGGGCGCGGCGGGGCGGGGCTGCTTCGGGGGCGGGGCTTCCGTGGGGCGGCCAATGGGCGCTCGCAGCTCAGGCCCCGCCCCGCGGCGGCGGCGGCTGCTGCATAGTCATGAGGCACAGGGGCCGGCGCTGCGTCAGCGGAAGCGGCGCGGAGCGGCTGTTTCCGACCCGATAAAGCGGCGTTGTCCCCGCGCGCCGGCCGCAGCCTCGCAGCGCTCTCTACGTGTCCGTGTCGCTGGCTGACTGACTGCCCGGCCCGCCGGCCGAGGGAGCAGCCGCCGTCCGGACGCCGCCGCCGCCCGCCCCCGGTGCGCCCGGGGCTCCGCGCCCCCGCCGCCCCTGCCCGGCCCGGCCGCCCCGCCGTCCCCGCGGCCCCGGCCGGAGGAGACAGGTGAGCGGCCGCGCCGCGGCCCGCCCCGCCGCCCCCAGCACCTGGGCGCCGGGCACCGGGCACCTGCCGCCTCCCAACCCCCACCTTCTGCGTGGCCTGGGCCTCGAACCTTTGGGTCCGCACCTCAGCCAGGCACCTCTTCCCCTACCATCCCTGGGCCCCCTTCTCTCGAGCTGCACCTGCCCTTCCTCTTCCCCGTCCCAGCAGCCTCCTCGAGCATCCCAGGCCTCCACCCCGAGTATGCACCTTCCTTTGGACCCGGCTGCCCTTTGCACCCATAACCACCACCCCTGCGCCCATTTTCTTGGGTTTCTCTACCCAGAGAAGGGCCTGACACCTCTTGCTCTTGATCCTGTCCCTGTCCTGTTGCCCCCACCCCCCGCCTGCCATCTCTAACTTCTGAGAGTTCAGTTTCTGTCCCCACCACTCGCGAAATGTCTCCCTCTCCTCTCTGCCTGGACCCTTCCTCCTGACGGAAGACTTCCTCCTTCCCCCCTTCTTCTCCCAGTACACACGCCCCTCGCAGCACTGCTGGCCAATGTCCCACACTTGAGACTCCCAGCCCGCCCCTCTGGGCTGTTGCTCTGCCCTGGTCTAATCGGCACTGCCCTCCAGTCTGTCCCTTTGAAGATACTTTTATATGGCGAGACTGACCTTGTCCCTGGAGGAAAGAGACCGGGGCATCAGTGGTGCAGGCCCAGAGCTTCTGCTTTGGAGAAGTCCCTGCCCCTTTCCCCTAGCTACCTCATCATCTCAGAGTCCTGGAGCTTAACCCATTCCTCCCCCAGGTGTGCTGCTTTTGAATCTTCTCCTGGAGTACACTCTAGCTGAGGGATTTCCTAGGAGGCATATCCACTTGGGGGCACAGCCTCTTGGTTAGCTATTCGTAATGGTTCAAGAAGGTGAGGCTAGGGAGGGTGGGAAGGGGCACTTGGTCTCCCAGGGAGCCTGAGGGTTCTGTGTCTTTCTGAAGGATGCACAGTTGGAGTGTGTCTCCAGGTTCCAGACTGAGCCAGTGGGCCCCCATCTGATACCTCTGCTGACCCCAGCAAACAGAACTTTTAGCTCCTTGTTATTGGGGCTGTCTTTTCTAGTCTAGGACCTGGAAGGTGAGGAGGGTTTACAAGATGAGTGGTTGAAGTAAGCGTTATGGGGTCAAATGACTGTCGTGGGCCTGGAGATTCAGAACCGAGCCCACTTCTGCTGGGAAAAAGTGCCACTGCATCTCCCTGGCATTACTGAGCGTGCCCTACACCTTCATCCGCACGACTGTCTTCCGCCTCTGTCACTGGCAGACAGGTAGGATGTAGTAGGGATCTTTCTCTTCTGCTGTTTGGTGCTTGTAGTAGTATAAGGTAAGAAAATAAAAAGCTGGAGGATGGGTTTGCTTATTAGGAAGTGTAACAAACAGTTGGAAATCAGGAGTAGCACCCACCCTCCTTTAAAAAATGGATGATTTCCTCAATTTTCTGCTAGGTCTGAACTATGTATTAAAAAAACGAATAGAGTTTATTTAATGCTTGGGATATACTTTGCAGAAGCTGCTTGAGGGTGGGGGAGACTGCATTTGTGGCCCGAAGCTATGCATGCTGATGGGGGTGGGAGGAGACTCGGGCTTTGTGAAGAGCTCAAGTGCTTCTGGGGAGAGGTTGAGGAAATTGTCTTTAAAAATCCAAGATTTTAGTCCCATTTAGGCTAATTGTTGTAGTGGCCATGCCTGTGAAGGAGAGTAGTAGATCATTTGAAATGTGTTTGAAATGCATATTAGGTATTTAGGGGTGGGTTTGTGTGGCCCAGGTAGGGGGCCTGCCCAGGGCCAGCTCCCTGAGCTAGTGAGGGAGTTGCTTGCTGCCCTTGCAGGGATATGTGCTGCGGCTTTGGCCCTCGTGTCGTAAAAGCAGATCAGAGATTGGACTGGGTGATCTCCAAGGTGTCTGGCAGCTTTTAACACCCTCTAACTTTGCTTATTGGAGAGGAGGGGAGGTGGGGGAGTGGTGGAGCCAGTCTGTAAGCCGGCCTCTGCCTGCTCTCCGGGAGCCTGGAGAGCCTGCCTCGGTCCGCCCTGCAGATCTGTAGGGGAGGAGAGGGCTGTGGCTGCAGCAGCTCCCCCCCGCCCCCCCCCCCCGTCCCTGTTGGAGGAAAGGAGCCTAGAAAGGTATTTTGGCTGATGTTTGGATTGCTTGGCGGTAAATTGATTTTATCTGTGCTATCAGAAGGGAAGGCTAGGAAGACAGAGGAGGGGCCACTGCTGTGATTGTCATTTTCCCACTGTGGTGCATCCTTCTGTCCCGTGCCCCCGCCCCTCGGCCGCAGCCCAGCCTTGGGCAGCCAGCAGGGGTGGTTTGTGACGGACAGCCTCGTGGCCTGGCACCGAATGAGGGCGACTGGCGAGCGCCGTAGGTGGCAGACAACCCCAAATTGCCAGTGCCCTCCTCGGGAACATCCCTGGCAGAGCCGTGTCTGTAATTTGTGGAGTCGAATGTGCTGGAAGCCGTGTTCCTGCTAAGGATGGGTAAGGACGCTGCTCCGCACTTGCTTCCTATGGTTCCCCAGGGTTTTTTTTTTTTTATCACAACATAATTATGTTGATGAAGATGAACTTAGTGAAACACCATTTGAAGGGTTGCCTTGATTCTGAGCCAGGAAACATAAGAGCATTTTAGTGTTGCTGAGTGAAAATGCATCCAGAGGAACAAACCTCACAGATGAAGAGCAGCCATGTAGAAAGGAGGGGTGCAAGAGGACCCCGAAAGCAGGCGTCTGCCAGGGGTTTCCATGCAGAGGGCCAGCGTGGGCTGCACCTCCCCCACCCGCTCCTAGACAAGGTCCCCTTGTTTAGATTAGCTTAATTACTCCACAAAAATCAATGAACAAGGATCTTTTTAAACATGGAACTTTCAAAATGTGCTCCGAGTGGCCTTTTTTCCCTCCCCAGTATCAAATGCTAAGCCTTTGTGAATTCAGACACTCTCAGAGAACTGGGAGATCTCTTTAACATTCGTGGAAATGAAGCTTCTCTACCCTAAATCAGAAGGGGGTTTGCCAAAACAGAAACTTGACAAGGCCATATAGTCATGCAGTCATTTCAACCGCTTGCCATATGGGTGGGGGTGACACAAGAAACATCGAGTGGAAGCCTAATGGTGTTCATGAAGTGGCTTCCGTGCGTGGCAAGTGACTTTTAGAGGAGGCATTTTAAGAAGATTAAAACATCCACAGACTTAGAGGGCAGCCGCATAACCTAACCCACTTACTGTTTTTATGTCGCTAATAGAGTGACCCTTTGAGAGCAGAGGATGGGTTGATATTGTTCCCATCTTAGACTATGTGGTTGTTAATGCCTAGGAAGATCGGGTATCAGTAGGGATCATTTGTTGAGTGGGCTTGTCTTGAGGTAAGCACACCACTAGTTTTTTGAGAAAGATTATGGGAAACAACATAAAACCTTGAAGAGAGGGTTCTGAATTCTGTTCGGCTCAGCTGGTAAGTAGTTTTGGGACCTTAGGTGAGGGAGAAGGATTCGTTTTTAAAAAAGAGCAGCTGCAACTACATTATTTTGAAGGTCATCTCAGGCCCACCTCTGTCTAGTGAGGGTTCCAAAACACAGGTTCACTGCCACAGTCTATAGGGAACCCCAAGGCAGGGGCAGGTTGTGTTGGGCATTGTGCTCCATGTGCAGGAGTAAGAAGGTGCTAGTCACTCCAGAGTGGGGTCGTTGCTCAGCTGAGGGATCAAGTCACTGAGCTTGGCCACCTTACCCTCCCTCCTCTGCTTGGCTCAGAGCCTCGGGAGGCAGGCATTGCTCAGACCTGGGTCTGGTGTTTCATCTTCCTAGACCTGTTGAAGGATTTGCTGGCAGCGAGAGGAAGCTGCGTTTGTAACCTGGGGCCAGAGGTGCTTAATTTACTACACTGGAAAAGTACCTTCCAACCTGGGATCCTGTTGTGCCGCTCAGGTTGAATTTTTGTTGGTTGCTCCAAGATCTGTCTCAGAGTTCTGCTTCTCAGTCCTGGAACCACTTGAATTGATTGGGAGCCAGATTTTTCCCATTTCAAAGAAAGGAAACTCTTGAGTGAGAATACATAGCACCCCTTGAAGTAGATGATAAAAATTAGTTGAAATGGTATATTTTGTTCAGGTGTAGTGGTCACTATACTTTTACATACAAATCTTACTGTACAATTTTCAGAAATCACTCAAACATTGTTAAGGCCAGAAAAACAATAAATAAGCTTTTCATTGCCAAAAACTTAGTAATTTTAGGGAAATAAGTTTGTCCAAAGCAGTATGATTTTTGGTTTGGAATAGGAAGGGAATATTTTTCCATCCACTTTTTTTGAGGGGAGGGGTTTGACATCTCTATACCGGAGATGAAATCGCGTGTTGAGAGTGTGTTAGACATGAAGGGAGGGCTAGGTGAGTATTGATAGAAGGCAGCTCTTTTGTCATCAGTGGTGGGTTAAATTAGGAATGTTTTAGAATTATATTGCTGTAAAGTAGAGGCCTTCAAACATTTTTGCTCATGTGATCCATAAAATAAATTTGAAAAACTGTGGGCACATTTTTAAGTTGACATCTAAACTACTTCATCCTAATTTTAAATAGTTGTAAAAGATGTCATTTCTAGTATACTGTAGGCATTTAAAAGTAACTATTGCTCTTTTAAATATCTCCAATGTTAAATACCCTAATGATTTGATACCCATTATCAATCAATCACCCTTTAAAGAAACACATGAACAAACTGTTCTTAACAGTTGTGGGCCGGGTGCAGTGGCTCACGCCTGCAGTCCTAGCACTCTGGGAGGTCAGGAGTTCAAGACCAGCCTGAGCGAGGGCAAGACCCTCTCTCTACTAAAAATAGAAAAAATTAAACAGTGGTAGGTGTAGTGGTAGGTGTAGTGGCGTGCACCTGTAGTCCCAGCTACTTGGGAAGCTGAGGCAGGAGGATTGCTTGAGCCCAGGAGTTTGAGGCTGCAGTGAGCTATGATGACGAGCTGTGATGATGCTACTGCACTCCAGCTGGGGCAATGGAATGAGACTCTCAAAAAAAAAAAAACAAAAACAAATCATTGGGGAAAAAAAAACCAGTTGTGAAACCTCCATCATTTCTTTTTCTTTGTAAACTTGTGTGTTTGCTCCATTTTCCCTCATGGAATTTTATTCTAAAATACTGTGCTTTTATACTTTAAAGTCTTTATAGATCATTCTTCATATTTCTCTGTGACAAAAGTAATATACGAATTGCAACATAAAATATTGCTGTGATCATCAGGCTGTGTTAACTTGATCCAGAGGAATGTTTTTGTCATTGTAATTATTATCAGTACAAAATTGATCACAGAAGCATAAATGTATCATTGATCTGGATAAACATTACTAAATGCACAAAATAACGGGTTGGAAGGGAGTCTCTCAAAGAGCTGAGTGGGGGGGGTCTGTTTAAGATGCCTCAATTAAAGGAATTATCGAACTGTCCTTGGTACCACGTACATCTCTGCTGTGGGAACATTCTGTGAGAAGAGTGCCTTCCTCTTGTCTGGGCAGGGAAGGGAGAGTGTGATGGTGACCTTGAATGGAGTTGAGGGGCCCTCTGGGACTCCACCAAGGCAATTTCCCAGCCAGTTCAGTTTTAGGAAAGAGTTTATGAGGACTTCGCAGAGGATCTAAGTTCCCCATACCTGAGAAGCCCTCAGGATGTTTCTGTGTTTGCACACTGTGCCTTAAAGTGCTCCTCTGTACTCATGGGATTGTTGTGCTTGGTCCACGGGTTAAGCCCTTGCCACTGGTCAGATCCTGATGCCAGTGCTGCTCCATGTTATACTTTAATATTTAATTGCATGTTTTTTAAAAATGCGCTGTGTTAAAGGACAACAGATGATAAATTTCACAAACATGCGTGTTTCAGTTAGTGGAGATGCATTTTTATTTGGCAGGGTTAAAATGTAAGCCTATGGAATTGTGCCTTCAGTTAAATTTTAATTTGCCGGAAAGGTATGTTAGAAGACTAACCTGGCCGGGCTTTGGATTCCCTAGGGGTTTTTGCCCGGCAAGAACCGAGTAACCCTACCTGGCTCTTCTTCCTTCACAAGGCAACGCTGCGCGTGCCCCTGAAAAGGAGAGTGTGGTTTTGGTCTCGGTTGTCTGGTTGGGCCACTGGGCGGGTTGGGGGTTGGAAAGGTGGGACCTCTCCCTGCAGACCCAGATGAGGCTGCTAGGCGGGGCATTGACACCTGGCGTCCAGAGAACTCACTCAGTTCCTCAGGTCTGGAGATACCCCCCTGCAGAGTATAAACAGTGGCTATTTATAGCCTAAAGGCCAGTTGAAATTTGGCATGAAAATCAGTTTAGTAATTAAAAAACAACAAATTACTCTACCCTTATACTCAGAAGCAGAACACGCTGTGGATTGAGAGTGGCAGAAATTCACATTACGAAATAGTTTTCTTATATGAGGGTAGATTCTATGGAGCTGGGGTCTCTGGCGTTATCCAGCTTTGAGGGAGAAGCAGCTACCTGCCCAACCTGTGGGTCACCTTTAAGTTTTTTACCTGTCATCTGTCCTCAGGGCTGGCTATTAAGAGTCTACTTAATGCTTCCGCCCAAATGGAACTTGTAAACATTTGGGGAGGCGATCATGTCTATAGATCCTGGGGGCAGATGCCTTTGTTCCTGGGGGTGAGTGACCATAGGAACTGGGTCCAAGACTGTGTTCTGGGAATCCTGTGGTTTATCCACAGAGTGAAGAGTGGCCCTGGGCCCCGTCACCCTGCAGACCAGGATCTCCTCTCTAAGCAACAAATCCCTTTTTGCATTTTGTTGATGTTTTGGGCATTAACACTAAAATCAAGATTTCAGGCTCTTTAAAAGATTTTGAGAAGTGCTTTGGTTGCTGAAGGAGAACAGGTATGTGGGAGGTTCAATTGTTTCTAGAAATTTCCGCCCTAACCTGGGGCTTCACTCCAGTATGCTGGTCTACTTACTCCAGGCCAGCTGGGAGTACCGGAGTGACTGCTGGTGCTTTTCATGTCGCTTATGTAAAGCCGCTTGTATTAAGAGCTTGGAGTAAGGAGTCCTCCCCCGGTGAGGGCCCACACACCAGTACCCTCTGCTGGTTGGAGCCAGGTCTCTGGGGGCTGCAGCCGCAGCTGCTGTTCTTCTGTTAAGCATGCCCATTTGAAAGGCAGTTCTGATTTGGTGCAGAGTTGTGTGTGGATCTCAGGCTGTTTTGTTTGTGGTTGTGGGACAGGTGTGTTTCTAGGTGAACTGAAGGAAGGTTCTGCGCTGTTCGAAACATTTCTAGCTCATCACTGAGATATTCAGATGTCTACAGTGTTTTTAATTCTGCAGAGGGTGGGGGCATGCCCTGCGCCTTCTATTCTTCAGGATTCCTCGTTGTGGGCAGTGTAGGGGCTCTGCCATCCCTGGCTTTGTGACCTTGGCCCAGAAGCTACCCACTGTTCAGAGCTTCAGCTTCTCTGTGATAAGCTGGGGAGCGTGATGGGTTTTTGCCCTTGAGAAGTGGCAGAGGGGCTGACCCTTGGTTCCTAGCATAACCTGCTGAGGGTGGAGCTTCATTACCCTCCTGTGGCAGGTGAGGGAAAGGAGGCACAAAGAGGTTAAGAAACTAGCCCAAAGGCACATGGTAAGTGGCCGAGCGTGGGTGCACACCTGGGCGCTGGGCTGCATTGCCACCCCCTACTGAAAAGTGCCATTTGTTTGCTGCCCAGAGAGATGCGGCAGTGCCATCCATTCCGCTGGTTCCACCTTGAGACACCTTTGCAGTCACTTTGCGTGCCAGATGGGTGCAGCCAGAGGAGGCTCTGCGACCTCTGTGCTGTGTGCCATGCCCGCGCCCCTCCTCCCTGGCCAGGAGCTTGGAAGGAAGGACCCCCAGCTACAGCAGGCACGGGCGCTGTGCCCTGCTGGCAACACCCTGCGGAGGCTGGGGAGGAGCTGCTGCTGTGCCCTTTAGCTCCTGGTCGTTTCTCTCGGCCGGCCAGTCGGCTTGCTGGGTGTTCCTCTGTTGCCCAATCTTGTCCTTGTCTGGCTGGCATTAGGCTCAGACCATGAACTGAGGAAGGACCGGGCCTGCTGTGGTGCGCTCTGGGGACATTCCTGGGTGGCTGCTCTGTGCCGGGCGCGAGGCAGGTGCCGGAGAAACCAGTCATCTGGGCAGTGTGAGGCAGGCCTGAGAATACCAAGGAGGGCAACTGGCCTGAAGCCGGGCGTGGAAAATGCCTGCACAGGTGGTGCTTGAACTAAGCAGAAGGTTGTTCTTAACTTTGTTAGGGATGTTTCACAACATACCTGAAAGTAGGGAAAGTAGTGTAACCGTGTCATTCCTCCCAAGACTCATCCATTTAACATTCAGCAAAGGTATTGACATCTTGCTAGTCTTTGAGCTGAGTTTTAAAGGATGTGAGCTGTAGGAAGAAGAGCTTTCCAGAGAGAGGGTTGGGAGCCAGCATGCTAAGACTCGGGGACGCAGTGGGCCAGCAGGGTTCACTGCGGAGGGACCGGGGTGTGCCCAGGAGTGGAGAGCTGAGTGTACAGGTATGTGGAGAAGATGTGTATTTTTTTGTAATTTTGGGTGTCATACCTTTTCAGTACCATGTATGTGTGAAAAATATTGGTAATGTTTAATCAAATGTAAAGTAAAATTGCAACAGTTTTTTGAACAAGTGTACTTGGCAGTGGCAGTTTTACTAATAATTCAAAATCCTGTGAGAGGAGAAGAAGAACGCATTGTGCGATTTCTTAGATCTCTGTGGATCGAAACATCTGTAGGTGTGGCTCTTCTGCAGCGTTGTCACCCGCGGCTGTCAGTGCTTGGTTAGTGCCGGCAGTTTAAGCCGTCTTGGGGGTGGTGGGGCTGTGTCCCGATAAGGGTCCTGTGGGTAGTGCCCATTGTGGTTGTTGGGTTCAGATAGGTTTCGATCACGTTTGTGGGTCTGCTGGAGAGGCTGGAACCAGGTCAGCAAAGGCCGTGGTTTCTGCCTGGTCATGGTCGGGTTCTGGAAAATGGTTCTTAAAATTTTAATACGGATTTTCTCATGATCCCCTCAGAACTTTGTCCATCTGGGGATTTATTTTTGCCCACGTAGTTCTGCTTTGGCTTGGCCTGGAATCCCAGGCCTGCGCCCCACTCAGAGCATCCTCTTCCTCCACTGCCAGGCATGGGTCAGCACGTCCCTCCTGGTCCCTTTTTGGTGGGGGCCCTGGGGCATTTGCCTTCAGTAGCCCAAAGGGGAGGGGACAGTTATGATGTTCGTACTGTCTAGAACACCAAATGGGCTGTGGAGAAGGATCTGAACCTGTTACTGGGGCTGTGGTGGTGAGTGCGGCTTGATAGTAGTGCGGTGTGGTGGCCTCGGGGACTCAGTGTCTTAGTCCAGTCAGGCTGCTATGACAAAGTACCGTAGACTGGGTGGCTTAGAAACAACAGACATTTATTTCTCACAGTTCTAGAGGCTGGCATTCCAAGATCATGGTGCTGGCAGGTTCGGCGTCTGGTGAGGGCCCCTTCCCGGGTTACTCATGGCACTTTCTTGCTCTTCTTGTGGTGGAGGGGGTCAGGGTGTTTCTCTCCGCCTCTTTAATGAGGGCACTAATCCCATTCATGAAGGCCCTGCCCTCACAATCTAATCACCTAAAAGCCCAGGTCCTAATACCATCACTTTGGGAGTTAGGATTTCAATATACAAATTTTGCGGGGGTGGGGACAGGGCAGTGGGGACATAAACATTCAGACCACAGCACTCAGTAATTATTAGTTCCGATGGACTTAATTACCGCTAGAACTCAGTTGGTATTGCATTTTGAGTGTTAATGTACCTTGAAGTTACCCATTTCCTGCATGTGTATGGGGGTCCTTGCAGTTCCACAGACATCCCACATACGTCTTCAAAGCACGCACTGTGGCGGGCTCTGTGTGAAGGGCCACTTGGATTTAAAATTAACTTCTGAATTTGTCAACCCCAGATGAAAACCTGGGGCTCAGGAACCTTAAGTAACTTGTCTGGGATTCTAACTCCTAATGGAATGTCTCGCTGTAGGATGTCCTCGGGACAGTGGGAGATGCAAAGATAGTTTTGAGGGTTTTAGCCTAAGCAGAGAAGCGATAGCTGCATAATAATACGAGAGCAAGAGCTGATGACATGGTGCTTGTCCTGCACATAAGGAATTCACTGTTAGCTTCAGGGGAGGCTGTCTAGGGAGGACTTCTTAGAAGTGGAGGCTTAGGAAGAAATAAAACCTGACCGTGGGAGCTGAGTCGCTGTCACGGCCTGGCCTAAGGACAGAGTCTCGGTTTGGAGGCTGGAGCTGCAGCACACCTTAGCTGTGTCCTCTTCGTTTTCCTAGTGACCAGGGAAAAGGTAGGGCCTGGACGGAAGGCTTTCCTCAAGGGGTCAGGCTTGACCAGTGACCTTGTTGGGCTGACCTCCTGGACAGTGGGGAGGGGCGAGGGCCCTGGCACCAGAGCCAGGGAGACCAGGGTGCGGCTGGGATGGATCCCAGATGCATGGCTGGCTGGGCGTGGAGTCCTGGAGCTTCCTTGGGAATCTTTCAGCTTATGATAAGTAGCAGGCACTATGCCGGGGCCGTGCCTGTGCTGTTGATAGGACCACTGAGGGAGCTGTTTCAGTGCTGTGTACACCGAGGCCTGTAGCTGTGGGAAGTTATTTCTTCTCTCATTATGTCCATTCAGAGGTCTGGTCCTGAAAGAGCCTCCAGAGAAAGCAGTTGCAGCCCCTCAGGGTGATCTGCCTTGGTGCTTCCAGGCCCTGACAACCCCTTGGACTGACCTCTCGGACTGACGTGGAGTGGGTGCCGGGGAGGTTGTTTTCTCGGCTCCTCCCCACCCCATTGGTGCTGCCCTGCCATGACCCATGCAGGGACAGCTCAGGAGATGAGACCTGTGAAGGCCCAGGTCCGTGGTGGAGGCTTGTTGGATCCCCACCTTTCTGGACCCCCAGGTGCCACGGAGTGAAAACGGATCCTTGATGCTGTCAAGTGACAGTGGGTGGAAGGGGCCTAAGAGGGAATCTCATTGTGCCTGTGCCCTGATAAGTGCTTCTAGCTTCTGATAACACTTAAACTTAGAAAACAGCCCTGTGATGAGCTATTATCTCCATTTTTCAAATGAGAGAGATCCTTGTCTTTATCTTTGGGATCAAGAGACTGCCTGAGGGCACCTAACTATAAAGTGGTGACCCCTGGAAAGGGCTGGGAGGTCCTCAGAGATGGGACTTCAGTGCCTCCCTCAGGGCAGGGGCAGGCTGCTTCCCCCCTGTGGGCCACGGCCCCACTAATGCAGCAGGCATGGCCACTGTGAGGCCTGAGGGGGCCCAGGAGTGTCCCTGAGGCCCAGGGAGCTTTCCTGCACCATCACCCCTCCTGCAACTCCGCTGCACCCTGCTCCTGCTGGAGGCTTCTCTGTGCCACAGCCTTTCCTCCTCCTTGTTCTCACTTCTCTCTGGAATGCCAGGTCCCCTCCTCGCCCGTGTAAGACAGACCTCCAGGCCTGCCTCCAGCTCCTTCTGCCCAGTCCTGTGGAAAGACCACGCTGTGGAGCCTGGCAGAACTGGTGCCCCACCCTCGGTGGCCTGGGGTCCGTCACCTGCTGTTCCCTGGCTCATCTTCCTCACCTGTGAACTGAGGCTGCCACCAGGGGGTATGCCCTGAGGTGTGTGTTGGGGGAGGACTTGGGAAGCCTGGGCATGGCACTGGCATGACCTTGGCACATGGGAGGCATCAGCAGGTGGTGACTTAGGAGTTGGCTCCCATCCAGCACTGCACCCTGCCCGGGGATCGCTGAGCTGACCCACCTCTTCAACCTGGGCTCTCCGGGTCAGCGCCACTGGCGCTGTGTACACACTGCCTTGTTTTTACTTTTGTGCGCTTCTCTTGTCCTGCCTGTTGGAGTCATAGCTCAAACTGGCTCCTAATGATGTGTGTCACCACAGTGTGTTCACGGTTGTCCCTGAAACAGGAATACTGTGCCATCACCACTGCTCACAGGAGCCAGTGGTAAAGAGACGGCTCTGGGGAAGCTTCCTGGGGCTCTGCAGTCCCAGCCTTGGACTGATAGGGACCTTGTGTCCCTGTCAAACAGCAGGCTGGACTGGTTCCCACGCACCTGTCGGTGGCAGCACCTTGGAGTTGGGTTGTCAGGACTGGTGTGCAGACCCTTTCCACTTCCTCTCTGGCCCCGGCAGGGCCTTGGTCTTGTCTCTGCTGGTGCCACTCACCTAGTCGTGACGGGCATCTAGTGGGCTCCTGCATGCTGGGCGTGGGGCCGGGCACTTAGTAGTAACAGCAGTGAAGTCCTCCTGGTGGAAGAGATGAGACCCCTGTCCAGCCACCCCTGACGAGTTGCTGTCGATTTTCTCAGGTGGCGTGTGTCTCCGTGAGCCTGGCGTGGGCCCCAGGGCTGCTGTGCTGACAGTGCATGGAGGCCCGACCCATGCTTGGGGTCCTCTTGGTCTTCCTGGTCCGCACCTGGTCTGAAGCCCCAAACCAGGATTTCTCAACCCTTTTTCGCACCATTCTTTCTCACTTTTTCTTCTGTAGATCTTTATGATCTTTTTTACATTTACACTTTTTAGTTGCAGAAAAGTTGTACACACAGAATACGCATTTCCAAGCCTCTCCCCATCCAGCGTTCTAAGCTAAGCCCAAGGGCTGCCACGTCGCACTGTCTCTAACGGGTCTTTTTTTATTACATCTTACGTTTTGTATATTGCCATGCATTTTCTTTTTTAGTTTGTGGGCGTGTGATGAGCAGGTGCCATCTCTACAGTGAATTACTGGGGTGCGCTCAACAGGGCTACAAGCCGGCTTCCTGGAGTTGCCTTTCAGCTCGGTTTTCTTTGCACCATCCGGAGTCACTACACACACGTGGGTGTTGCTGCCCATTTCTGATGATTAGCATGTCATTTGGGCCCTGGGGCACACCGGCCCCCACCTGAGGGTCTAGAGTCAGGGATCTGCTCACACACCTGCTGTCCTTCAGTTTAGAATCGGCTTTAAAGCTGACGGTTCTGCTCTTGATCTGTTAGCAAGTTGATCATGAACTTCTTAAAGTCATTCCTTCCTAGTTTTTGTAGCGTGCAGTTTTTATCAGTGACACTTTCAGTGACCCATGGAGACTCTGTGCCTGTGTGCATGAGCACATGTGTTGTCATGGAGTGGCGTTAGTGGCTGTGTCTGTTGGGTCCCAGTGTTGCCAGGAAGCAGATGGCATCTGCCAGCAGAGAGAGAGGAGAGTCTATGGCAGGACCATATGAAGGGTGGACAGGGTCCAGGGACGCCAGCCAGGAGAGGTGAAGCCCTGTGCCGTTGGGCCTGGCAACGGGAGCTTCCACCTCTAGGCCCAGAGGTAGGGGGAAAGGGCAGTTACCAAACCTCCTGAGAGAGGGGCTGGTCAGCTGGCGGTGACTGGCCTTGAGCGTGTGTGCATGGTTGGCCTCCCTGGGCACGTGGAGGGCTCTTTGCCCTGTAGCCTTCTGGTGTGGTTCCCTGACTTAGGGTAGCTAGGGGTCCTGGGATGGGGCAGGAGGAAGGAACCTCGTTGGACCAGAGCAGGATTGGCGGGTCCACGCTGCAGCTGTGACCTCGCTGGGGATGTATTCACTCCCTAGTGTGTGCTGCTTTATCTTCCAGGAGCCTGCCCTAGGGTGTCTGCCATGCGGCCTTGAGGCTTGGTGAGTGGATTGTTTGCTAGATCTGGTTTCTGTGAACCATGACACTTGAGCAACCTGCGCAGCCTCTGAGCACCTGGCAGGCAGAACAGCGGCTATGAGAGCCAAACTTGGGAAGGGGCAGGGAATCCGCGGGCAAGAGGCCACCCCGAGCGCCTTCTTTAAACCTGATGTGCAGATTAGTTGAAAAGTTTATCTGGAGGATGCCCATGTTTTGGTAATGAAATGTGAAACCCGTGTTTTTGCTGACTCTGTTTTTTCTAGCTCGTCTTTCCTCGACTGAGTCTGCCCTGGGCTACTTTTCCTACTGCATGAGCTAATACATACACAGAAGGTGCCAAACAAGCTCATTATTGCCCTGGCCAGCCACGCAAACATCATCTACCCAGGGACTCACCTCCAGACACCGCTGCTTCCTGATTTATTTTATTTGACAGAATGACGATTGTTTTACTTGTAGTTGTTCATACTTTTGTTCATGCCTCTGGGATCAGTTCTAGAAAATGTGATTTGATCGTTACTTTCTGACATCACCAAGTATGTGTTTGATGAATTCCAGAAAAATCTCAGCTCTGTAATGATTGGGGCTGGTCCTTACGATTTTTCCTAAACTGAGAGTCTATCTTTCTCTTTTCTTTGGTTTCCATCTGCCTTTTTTTTTTTTTTTCGTGTGAACCTAAATTGCTCAACTAAGTTCTTAAGGAAACTACAAAAGGATGGACCCACTTTAAAAAAAAAATTGAGAAGATTATGTAATAGCCATATCACAAACTGCTTTCACCAGTCGGGTGAACGTGTGTGTCCCTGCCGGCTTCTCCAGATCGGGATAGGTCTTCATCTTTTCTGGGTCATGGACTCCTTTGACAATCTGTGAAAGCTGTGGACTCTTTGCAAGTAGACACAATTTTATATACAGTTTAGGAGACGTTCATGTGTCTCCCAATGCCCATCTTGGGGGACCATCCTCAGTCTCTGGCCTAGGTTAGGAGCCCCTGCGGGGTGGGCTGCCTGGGCAGTCTCTGGACCCTGAGGGCAGTGTGGCCTGGCCCATGGGAGCTGCATCTGGCAGCGTGGAAGCAGGAGCTGATGTGCTGGAGCTGGCCTTAGGGCGGTCCCTTCCCCCGTGAGAAAGAAACCCCAAGGGTGGCTGTCCTCATGCCTGAATTGTTGTGTTTTGTGTTGGGCACTGGCCACATCTGCAGAGTGACTGCAGTGCTGTCATGATGGTGACATGGGTGCTTCGAGTTTACTTTGTGGGGACATGTAGGGTAGCTAAAATTAGCAGTGTGAGCCACAGAAAGTCAAGGTTGTTGAGAAGCATTGTGCAGTGTCACGTTGAGAAGTGTGGCTGAGATGAGACCTGGAGCATTGGAGGAGCAGGTGGGATCTTGCCCCTGAGCTGAGCTGAGGGGAAGCACCAGGCTTGAAGCTGTGGCCCTGAGGAGTCCTGGAGGGGAGCCCTGAGTCAGCTCCCTGCACTTGAGTGTGTGGCTAATCCCACAGCCACGTAAAACAATATGCACGTTCTTTATACATAGCGCAATATTGTGTTACTGTAGACATGTGGATCATATGTTGTAAGATACATGTATTGATTATAATACATTATATGTTATATATAGTATGTTATGTACACAGGTGTAATTATGCGGATTTTATATATCGTACTATCTAAAGTAATATAATGTGCAGATTTTGCTCTTCTTTAAAGTTCTTTGGAGGATGTCTGGCTGTCAGGGTTGACTTTTCCCGTAGCTTATTTTCGCTGCCGAAGTGAGGGGTGGTGTCTTTCCTAGGGCCCTATGATCTGGGGTCTGAAGGTGTAGTGCCAGGACACCCCCTTGCCCAGGTCCTGGGCCCACCTGGTGAAGAAGGAGCTTGGCCAGCTCAGGTTGAAGAGTTGGAGGGATGACTTGGCTCTGCCTTTTCTGGGGTGTTCCTCTGGCTGGGCTGAAGGGCCCTGGGGCTGTGGGCTTTCTCCAGCGTTCACCTCCAATCCCCTTGGGACCCCTTCTGCAGAGGCCGCAGCCACAGGAGGCTCCCGAAGGTCTCTCTGGCCCATGGCCACTTAGTTCCTTGAAGTGGGTGGGCAGGCCGGTCCCACTCTTCCCAGTGGGGAAAACCCAGTTACGCCCATTTGTAAAATCGACTCTCTGCATTTGTCAAATAAAGAAAACACATCTTTAGTGTGAACAGTTACCGATAATTCTCAGCAATCTGTCACTCCATCTGCAGCCCTGAATGGTCAGAATCCTTGCTTTAGTGATAAGCCGCGGCTCAGATGATGTCTTTGCGGCTCCGGACTTCACCCAGATGCCGGTCTGTCGTGTGTGGAAGGGGTGAGGCAAAGGGCTGTTTGAAATGGAGGCTTTGGATCAGTCCAGGATTTAATTTCTTCCTTTATAAAGGACCTGTCTTGGCTCCATGATGCCCAAGCAGGGGCCCCATTTTTCTGCTCTTTCTCGAAGTCACGCCTCTTGGAAGCACGCCTTGGCCACCCCCTGCGCTGGCTTCAGTGCTTGCTGCTTCCTGGAGCCGCTTCTTTCCCTGGCCCAGGCACACACCTTGCGGGTCTCTCAGCAGGTCGAGGCCCTGCCTATCCCTCTGGGACCTCATCTCCTGCCTCCACCTTCCCTCCTGGGAGTTGGGGTCCTTTCCTAACCCTCTCCTCCACCCAAGCCCAAGGATTAGCATTTGTGTGTTATTGATCATCTTTGACTGCAGTCCAGACCACTCCTCGGAACGCTAGGTGCCTGTGCCAGCTGTTTGGATGGGTATGCCCGAGGAGAAATGTGATGGCATGGGGACTCTTGCCCTCTCCTCTCCTTCCGGCCATTTTTCTCAACCCCGTAATGACATTGCCTGAAACAGTGGAAGCCATAGGCAGAGTGAGCGCCCCGAGGACAGGGACCACTGTCCAGTTCCTGCCGTGAGCCACAGGCAGCAGCACACTGCTTGCTGAGGGTTGCTGGGTCTTCCAGGGCAGGGTGGCACTGTGGTACAATACAGGTTGCTGGCATGAGTGACGTAGGTCTACAGGAGACATTCCCACAAGAAGACTAGCTGGGCCCACACGGATCTCACTCACTTGGATGGATCCTGCAGCTTCCCCAGTGGGGAAGGAGGAGGGTGCTTCCTGGGAGTCGTCACCGTGCAGTACGTGAGAAAATGGCATCTCACTGCAGTTGAAGTTTGCATTTCTTTTATTGGACGTGAGGTTCAATGTCTTAAAGAGCCATCTGTATCTCCATTTCTGTGAACTTTTCTCTTCCTGGTATTTGTCCATTTTGGTTAGGTAGTCAACCCTGCCCTGGAGGTTTTGAATGAGGAACACATGGGCAGCTGTCTCGGGCATGGATGTTTATTCTCCACTTGACTTTTGACTTTGTTGTTTCCTCCTATGCCCCAGTTTGTTTTCTTTCCCTGTGGTCATATTTGTCAGTGTGTTCTACGACTTGGAGATTCTGTGTGCAGGTAGAAAGACTTCCTCTGTTCTGAGATGGTAACTGCTCCTCTTGGTTGTGAAGTGGTTTTATGCCTTGGGTTTGGCAGTAGCGCTCTCACTCATTTTGAACTTCTGGTGTGCACGCGGAGGTGCGGAGCCACCTTTGTTCTGACGGCCGCCCACGTGTCCCAGGGGTAAGCCTTTTTGAACGGTTTACATTTCTTTACTGAGTTGGGTGCCACCTTTGTCTCAGTCTCACATCCTATGTTCGGGCCTGTTTCTGGGTTTTCTCTCCTGGTCTGCTGGACTGCCGGCCTCTCCACGTGCAAGTTGCACAGTTGGGTTAGGAAGACTCCATGGTCTTTTTAAAACCTGGTGGGGCCAGGCCCTGCTGCCCCCATGCCCCGCCCTGTTTGTGCCACTCGTTTCATTTTCAGACTTTCTTGACTGTTCTTATATATTTTTCCAAAGTCTCTTTAGAATCACCTGTCTAGGGCCGGGCGCGGTGGCTCACGCCTGTAATCCTAGCGTCTGGGAGGCCGAGGTGGGCGGATCGTTCTGAGCTCAGGAGTTCGAGACCAGCCTGAGCAAGAGCGAGACCCCATCTCTACCAAAAATAGAAAGAAATTAATT
>CAUYSK010127641.1:0-17378 GCA_963575035.1 Avahi laniger
ACTGTAGCTTACAGTGACACAAACTGCATTCACAAATGTTTCTCTGCTAATATATAATAAGCTCTGGCCCCAAAGAATTGCTGATATAATAGGTTTATGAAATGGAGTGGAATGAGTAGCTGCATAGCAACCTGAGAGGTCTAATAAAAACATCAACAAACTGAGGACCATTAGAACAGGGTTCTACCTGCAAATAAGCTTTTTGAAGAGAGGAAGGATGGCTAATAAAACTAGCTAAGATTTATAATATCCAGGCATTGTACTAAGCACTTTTAACACAATATTCCAATTAATACTTACAATAGACCAAAGAGGTAAGTGCTATTGTTATCCCCATTCTATAAATGAAAAACCTGAACCTTGGTAAAGTCAACTATTATGTCCAAAGCCATATGCTTTGCAAGTAGCAAACATTGCTAGGATTTCAGCATTGGTCTCTTTGACTCGGAAATCTCCAAAATTTATGTGTCAAATCCCTAACTACCAGAACTTCTGAATGTTTTGAGATAGGGTCTTTAAAGAGGTGATTAAAATTAGACCATTAGGTGAATGGTCTCCAAATAGGTATAGGTTTAACGACAGCTATTCTCCATTTCTGTTGCTGAGAGAACAAAAGGAAATAGGCTTAAAACCACGCTATGAAATATTCAGTTTACATATAACAAAGGATTTTCTAAAAGTGGAGTAGTGAGAAACCAAGTGATGGACTGAGGGTGATGATGCAGTAAGTCTTTAGCTGCAGGAGTGATTCTTATGAGAGCCATGTAATCCAGAAAAATGTGGGCATGGGCAACATGGCATTAAAGATCTCTGTTGACTTCCTGGTCTTAGATCCTTTGTATGTCCACATGATTCAGATAGGACTTGAAGAAAACAACTTGATAATTCACTATTATTTGTTGCAAACTTACATTGTACAGCATGTGTTTAGCAAAAGGTAAACCATGGTGTGCAAGATAGACATAGTTCCTGCCCACAGAAAGTTTATAATATGGGGGGGTTGACATTTGGGCAAAAATGACATCTTTACATACAATTTGAGATAAGTGAAGGGAAACTTCTATTTTAAAAAATCTTATGTAATAATTAACTAAGTTTTCACAATATTTCTCAATTATAGCCAGAATAAATTAAGCTCTTCATGACTAGACAATGATATCTATCTAATAAAGGGGCTTCTGTGCCAGTTCAAAAGAAACTTCAGCATCACATATTGTGGTATCAAATATCACATAATCAGTGTTTGGCAATCTCTTCAGTTCTGACTTTATAAATGTGAAATTTCTACACATATATAATGATACGTGTGGAAAGGGAATATTCCAGGTCAAAGTAAACTTGCCCCCTGGCATATCTTTGCAAGGCAAAGACTTATTGCATAAGAACATATCACTTCAAAAGGCTGCCCTCTATATAATGCAATCAATATTATTTAATTAAAGGATGATACTATTGATTCTAATTAACCAAAATTGCTTACCTCATTAGTTTGCAGTTCATATGTGTTCTCAGAGACAGGATGATTTAGTGATTGTAATCTTATTCTCAGTATATGGGTTAGAGATGCCTATTTAAAAAATGCTAACTCTGGCACTCTGGTTTTGAGTTGCCTTTGTGCTTGTGATGAATGAACCATTCTGTGTGTATAAACATAATCTTAAAATAATACATTAGGTAAGCATGCATCTTAAATGTGCAAACAAGGGATTTTGGAAAATTGGATTATTAAATGCTGGAATCATTTTATTACTAAAATATTCGTGCCACCATCAATGCTAGACTCTAATATATTTTTGAGTGGGTATTTTTCATTTTAAATGTTCTATCAAAACCTTGTGTGTAGTTTGTGGCCTGATATTTGTTAAGCATGGGATCTTAGAAGTGTATTGGATGCAATTTGTCTATTGCAGGGGTCATGCATAGAAATACGTTTAGGTAATAGAACACATGGGTCTTGTTTTTTTTTTAATCAGTCAGGTAAGGGCTGATGGTCATGGTTAAGTGCTGATAGTAAAAGGAAATGCAGTATTTCTATCGATCATTTGAAGGTCATGTACAAAAGGGCTTCCTGACGTGGTGGAAATGTGGAAATGAGAGCAAAAGAAGTATTAATGTGAGCTGAATCTCTACTTTCCACCAGAAATGATACTTAGAACTTTGTGACCATAATCTCATTTAATCTGCACAAAATCCAGAAGTATAAATTGCAATTAGCTCTATCTTGTATATATAAAAACAGAGCTTCAGGTTTGGAGCTTAAGTAAGTTGTCCAAAATTATGTGGGTATTAAATTGTGATTTGAAAACATATCTTATTGACTCTAGACAACACTTTTCCTTTTTCTTTTAGGACGTTGGCATTGAAAATAAGCTTAAAAGCAAAGTGTACATTATTTCTGCATTTGGTCAAGAAGGGGAAAAGCATTTGGCACTAAAAATACCCTTGTGCATGAAAACACACTTAAGCTACTTTAACTGAAATAAGGAACCAGACAGGAATGCCTACTCTTATTGCAAATAATAGCTAACATTTAGCTATATTGCTAAGAACTTTTCAAAATGTTTTATGTATTTTAATTCATTTATTTTTCACAAAGACCTTCTAGATACTATAATTATTACCATTTTGAGGAAGAAAAGGCTAAGAGTAAAGTGATCTATTTTTACTGACATACTTTATAGCTACAGAATCTAAGAGATTCTAGTTTAAATCTATTTGAATTAATAAACAAATTTCCAATGTAACTGCACACAAGAAGAATATATAAAAATCAAAGCTGACTTTTGGTTAATGTAAAAAACAAGAAAAGAAGCACAGAGAAAAATCTATTCATGACAATGGCAAACACTACACACATTTAACAATAAATGAAATGAGAAAGTTATAGGAAGAAAATTGAATAATTTTATTTAAAAATAACTAAAAATTGCCTTGTGTTATTAGATGGGAAGATTTAAATGTCTCTTCTGTCACAATTAATACATCAATTTAGTTATCTGTCAATTAGAAAAGAGAAGATTTTCTAAGGGAGAAGTATTATCATTGAAATGGACAGAATGATTTTAAATTTATGTGGAGGAATAAATGCTGAAGAAATGTATAAAACACAAAAACGGGAAATGAGAAGAAACTTGGTTTGCCTAATATTGGAAAATTTTATAAATACACTATAATCAAATACATAATATATGGACATAGGCATTAGCGGAAAGCAACAGCAAATAGCAAGGACAACAAAATACAGATAATGAAACACAATAAGAACTCCAGAAATTATTTCAATGTATTTGAGTGCTTAATATATGACTGATATGATATTTAAACTCAACGGGAAAATGTTGAATTATTTTGTTATGAAACAACACACACACAGACACACATATACACACACATAATGACTATGTCAGAATAAAATTTAGGAGATCACAAGCACCATTTAATAATGGAAGTGACTTTCTTGACTAAGCGAGACATCCAGAATCTGAAATAAAAATATTCATGTTTGATAATATAAAATTAAAACTTTGTATGGCAAATGATGCCATAAACAAAATCAATAGACAATTGAAAGAGTTTGGAAGACACATTTGTAATATAGATGGAACACAAAGCACAGATATCTATACTACAGATAACACTGTAACAAATTAATTAGGCAACAAATATCTCAAGAAGATTGCCTAAGATTTTATTGGACAATTGACAGAAAAGCAAAATTAAATGGCTATATATATATTCCCACACTGGAATTCAGGGATATGCAAATTAACACAATAAAGAAAAGGATAATCCAAAATAATATTCCTCTAATATACATGGATACTTCAAACTATGCGATTTTCTATTTTCTTTTCATTTCCTACCTTTAAAATAAATTTATGTTTAGAATTGTTTTTATGGGTATTATTTTTAATTGACAAATCATAGTTATATACATTATGGGTACATTGTGATATTTTGATATATGTATACAATGTGGAATTATTAAATCAAATCAATTATCATATCCATCTCCTTGCTTACCTATAATTTCTTATGGTGAAACATTTGAGATTGAGTGCCCATAATTTAAAAATATACAGTACATTATTATTGACTATAGTCACCTTGTTGTGCAATAGATCTCAAAACTTACTCCTCCAATCTGAAACTTTTTACCCTTTGGTCAACAACTCCCTACTCCCTCCCTCCAAGGCTTACCCCACAACCTCTGGTAACCATCATTCTACTCTCTACTTCTATGAGGCTTTTTTTTTTAGATTCCACATATGAGATCATGTGGTGTTTCACTTTCTGTGCCTGGCTTATTTCACTTAGCACAATATTCTCCAGGTTCATCCATGTTGTTGCAAATGACAGGATTTTCTTCTTTTTAAAAATCTGAATATTATTCCATTGTGTGCATATATATCACATTTTCTTTACCGACTCATCTGTTGGTAGAAACTTAGGTCGATCCCATATCTTGGCTGTTAATGATGCTCCAATGAACATGTAAGTAACAGATATCACTTTGACATTGATTTTAATTCCTTTGGCTATATTTAGAACTGGGATTACTGGATCACATAGTAGTTCTATTTTTAGTTCTGTAAGGAATCTCCATATCATTATCAGTAATGGTTGTACATTCTCACCAATGATGTGCAAATATTCTCTTTTCTCCACATCATCACCAACACTCATTATCTTTCATCTTTTTGATAAAAGCCAATTGATTAATAACAGGTGTGAGGTGATATCTCATTGTAGATTTAATTTGCATTTTCCTAATGATTAGGGATGCTGAGTATTTTTTTTTTTTGTACTTGTTGGCCATTTGTATGTCTTATTTTGAGAAATGTCTATTCAGTTGCTTAGCCAATTTTCTAATTGGGTTATTTGTTTTCTTGCTATTTAGTTGTTTGAATTCTTTATATATTTTGGAAATTACCCCCCTTTCTGATGTATGCTTTCTATTTGGTGGATTGCCTTTTTAGTTGGATGTCTTTTGCCTATTTTTGTTTTTGTTGCCTGTGCTTTTGGAATCATATCAAAAAACCTGTTACCCAGACCAATGCCATGGAGTTTTTCCCTTCTCTGCGCTTCTAGTAGTTTCACAGATCAAGGTTTTATATTTAAGTCCTTAAATCATTTTGAGTTGATTTTTGTATATGGTATGAGATAAGGATACAATTTGATTCTTTTGTATGTGAATAGATAATTTTCTCAACAGCATTTATTGAAGAGACTACTCTTTCTCTATTGTGTGTTCTTGACACCTTTGTCAAAAATCAATTGACCTTAAATGCTAGATGCTCCCTTCACAGGTAAGTGCTGATCTGAACTTACCTCCTGGACTGGAAGAGGCTTAAAGAGAGTAGCAGGGCTGTGTGGGGAAGCTAACTAGAGACCTGATCCTGGCAGATCTGTGGACCGTGCTTCTTGCAACATGATACTGTTGGCTAGTATCTTTGACAGGGCTCCTCTGTTAACCGGATTGCAGAACAACCACCAAGATATGTACTGGTTGCTGTAAATCTCATTCCTCTTCTTTTTTTCTAATTGCCCCAGGTGATCTAACCCTGCTGATACCCTCAATGTTTTCTGTAGAATGAGACTGAAGTGAAACTCCTGAAAAGGATCCCAGAATGGTAGGGAAACATTTTTTGCCTCCAACTTTTTTTTCACTGTAAAAGTCATTGAGCCCACGGGGAATCTTCTGTATGGGTGCTATGCTGGCTTGGGGGATAGGTGATGCAGTCAAAGAGAAACTCCATGCAGTTTCTCCAAGTTGTGAAATCCAAGGGGGTATCTCAACCTCATTTCTGAGTTCTGGGATATTCATAAATGTATTCTTCTATGCGGATAGTTTCTAGTCGGATTTCTGTGGGGAGGAGTTGAGCCAAAGAACTCTTATTCTATCATCTTGCTGATATCACTTGCAACTTTCTATTTTGAAAGGAGGATTTGAACTTTAGAATCCTGAATTCTAATCCAATGTCTAAACAAAAACACAATATTAATTTTGGTAAGTTTTATTCCTTATCTCAATATTGAAGAGAACAATTAGTCTCTGATTACAGAAATTGGAAGAGCCATGACAGACTAAATTTTAGTATTTTACTGTCTTGTACAGAGTTAGTAGAAAGAAAAAAAAGGTGATACCAAGTCACAAAATAGTAGTTTAGAAGTTCAGACTCAGATGTAGCTATCAATTTAACAACTTACATGAAGAGCTGATAATAGATCATAATGGTTATTATATGGAAAAAATTGCAATATTGACAGAAATAGATAGTATAAAAAATGATGGAAATTCACATTGTACAGAGAAGCAAAATGAAAGTATAGTGATTCTTAAATATATTCTCAATGCCAGCTTGAGATAATATTGGAATGAAAGCACTGCATTTCAACCTACGGATTACTTATTCAGAGTACTAAAGAGATCAGAGAAGGATTAGTAAGTCTTAGTGTCACTTTGACCATATTTGTCTGCAACTCAGATCCTTTGCAGGAGTACTCCAGAAAGAAAGTGAATACAGTTATCAGATAAAATAAGGAGAAATAGTTGCTTCCCTTGCATAGTTTGTGAATGTGACTTTGTGTACTTGAGCTACTAAAAAGGCAAATAATTAGACAAATAATTGATTTGCATGATACTAGTATCATCTTAATTTGTCTTAAATTGTAATTATTTCTTCTAAATACACAAAAACTTAGGAAGTTGATAGCATTTATGAAGGCCATGAGCCTGGTCCTTGAATGCTGAAGATATATGAAGTTAACTACTAAACATAGAATACAGTTGGTCTGAAAGAGAGATAATGAAGATGACTTAAGAAAACTCTGCAGATTTATGAACAGTCATTACAAGGAGAGTGGTTACCAGCTGTTTTACATGTTCAGAAAAACTAGAACAAGAAGTCCCTAACTGCAAGGGTAATTAGACACAGGAATAAGTTGCTGGAGGAATGCCTGGAATTTCCTCTTAGGAAGAGATTTCTGCAACAGGATAGTTATCTCTCTCTCTCTCACTCTCTTTTTTTTCTTTTTTTTTGAGTTGCTTAGAAACAAGAGGATGATCTATATAACCTCTTTGATATATCTTCGAGTCTAATGATCCTATACTGAATTTATCTCTATGAAGAATAGCTTCAGAGAGCCACTGCCTTGGTAAATGTTTTCAGTGATATAAATGCTGATTTAAGTAAAGACAGTATGATAAAAATAATGGTGAAAAAATGTTTAGAAAAGCAGTTGGTGCAGGTTAGAAAATACAAATTGATGCTGTGTTTAAACTGAAATTGAAATTTCAAAGTGTATAAATAGAATTTTCTGTAGAAGCTGCGAGACAGTTCCTTGTACTTAGCAGCTATGAGGCACTTATTGTACTGTTATGACAGCTGAGGGTCTCACAACTTCAGGGAAATGTGGGAAGTTTGGAGTAGCTCCAAAAGAATGTAGAAAGAATGATAAGAGTTTTAGCAAAAAGTTCCTTTAAAAGTAAAAAGAATAGGAGCAGTGCAGTTTGAAATGGAGAAATCAGTTTACTTATCCTGACCACCGCTTTCTCAAATTTTCTGCCCCTGGAATTTCTTATGCTTCCTTTTTTTTTTTTTTTTAGTGTAAATCTTCTTTACTTATTCACTGTCTCAGATGAAAATGCTGTTCCATTCTCCTTATCACCATGTTATTTTCTTACTAATTTACTATTCTCTTCAGAAAGGTTAATAGAACAAGATTTCTTCTTCAGTATTCTCTATTACAGGGATTTATAATTCTTATGAAGAAGTGTTTTATAATAATTAAAAATTCTTAATTATCATCATAGGTTACACTTACAAGTATTACATGTATATATCTACATAAATTGACCAACTTTAAATTTCACTGGGGTAATGGAGTTTGACTTGGACAGAGAATCCTGAATCTTCGGCTAGGCACGGTGACTCACACCTGTAATCCTAACACTCTGAGAGGCTGAGGTGGGAGGATTGTTTGAGTTCAGGAACTCGAGACCAGCCTGAGTAAGGGCGAGGCCCTGTCTCTACTAAAAACAGAAAAATTAGCCAGGCGTCCGGGCAAGTTCGTGTAGTTCCATCTACTTGGGAGGCTAAGGCAAGAGCATCGCTTGAGCCCAAGAATTTGAGGTTGCTGTGGGCTGCAATGATGCCACTGCAATCTAACCAGGCTGACTGAGCAAGACTCTGTCTAAAAAAAAAAAGGAAAAAAAAAAAAAAAGAAAAAAAATAACAAGGCATCCCAATTTTTCTTCTGCCATCAGCTAAGTACTGTGTATACATATATAGAGATCAAAGCCAGACAAAACACACTCTGTGTAAATTAAATATTTTCCTCAAAATCTAGTGTCAGCTACATTGAACCAGATTGGAGATCCCCTTTTGCCTAGAGTTCTTTTTTTCATGAGTCTACACCTATTTCTAATTGAATGGCAACTAAAGGCAAGTCCCATGACATGCATACAGAGAGAAAAGAGAGAGGAAATCCCTAGGATCTATGAGCAGTTGTTCCTAATCCCTGCATGTATATTCCAAGGCAGACAGAATCTGCCCAAAGCCCTCTCATTGCCAGCCTTGAAAGAGAAGGAAAGCAGCAAGTATCTCAATGTAGACTAAGTGCAGCAAATAATCCTGATGTGGACTGAAAGCCTTTTCACAGGGTCTCGATGGAAATGCCTAGAGTGGCAAGTCAATTATGTGAATATGCAGTGCATGTGGGCAGGGCGAGTTCTGGGCAGTACTTGTCCTTTCTAAAGGGAACATCTGCCCTTGGAACCTGCAATTGTTGCCACGTAGAATGCAGAACCAATGTGGCCAAAACTTCTGATTGTGAAAAAGATATTTAAAATTCATATTTTTATGCAAAATCTCTTGATAGAGAATTGTTTGTAACTTATTCAAATAATCACTAAGCTGGTCCAACAAAATATGTCTCTAGATGATATACAATCTATGGGGGACCAGTTTGTAATACATATTTTAAGTCTTAGCCTCCTTTCACAGACAGCAGAGAGAAGATATGAACTTCTGTAGACCAAGTGACAATGTTAGGAATTTAAAAATCTGTTGGATTGAGTAACATCAATGATTTGTAGTTTAAGTTCACTCCAGTATATTCTGTATGTATAATTCTTTATATTCCAGCTTAAAACACATAACTCCAAAATGACTTTAAAGCAGTTTACTAAGACTTTCACTAACAGTATCAAGAAAAGCTGTACTCTTTTAAAAATATTACTTGTATACCCATTCTCAAATAATTTTTAAAACATTTGAAATTTCATCATTGTTATTCCTGTTGATTTTAAATCCAAGAGCATTTCTTTAATGACTATCAAAAATGTGTTGGGAGAAGCATCAGTAGAGAAAGTTTATTCTCTTCCTTTTATGTTGTTCTGATTTATTTTTATTAATTTTAACAGCTGAAATACAAAACATAAGGATTTATTGTTATAAAGATTGACGCATGAATAAAAATGGGAATGGGATTTAAACATATGATTAATGAAAATATATAGCTGTTGGAGGTCAACAGCTAGGAAAATCAGCTAGGAAATCAGATAATCCAAAGAATATACACTACAAAAGAGCAGTTACCATGACATAGACTAGGAGGCATTTCTGAAATAAAGGTGAGAACTGGTAGATATGAACTGTCTCACCCACAGAGGCATTGGCAAAGTGACACCAAGTATGCAACTTGGAGAAAAACAATCTGAGAATGTATCACGATTTATTTAGGAAG
Organism: Avahi laniger; assembly: GCA_963575035.1. Lineage (NCBI taxonomy): Eukaryota > Metazoa > Chordata > Mammalia > Primates > Indriidae > Avahi > Avahi laniger. Next base: position 9,751 of record CAUYSK010127641.1, read on the forward strand.
ATGAACAGCCTACAGTTTGCTATCTAGTTTGTAGCAAGAGTACTTTTCTGGAAGAAATGAGTTGGTTTATTTTTCTGATGAATGTTTAAGTAATTACTAAAGGAGTTATAGTCTTTCTTGAATAGCAGTGACGGAGTACATTTAAAATATTATTCATTTGTGAGTCAATCTCTGCTTTGTAGATTCCAAAATCACCTATTGAGAGAAGGCAAAGAGCCAAGTTACTCATAACTCCTTGGATTATGTTTTCATACTTCCACATTAGCTTTGGTGATTCACTGAGACCTCAATGATTAAGTATAATCAGTAATTAAATGTTCAATTTTTAACCGAAATAAAAACCAGCTGGAAAAAAAACTCTAATTAAGTAGAACTTTGATTTTTGCCAATTTATTATCTGATCTGAAAAGAACTAAATAGCACTGAAGGAAAATGATAGCTACAGAATTTGCAATAAAAATTCTTATTACTCAAGTTACCCTCCAATGCATTCCTTTTATGTTTCTGTTTTCTTAATTCTCTTTTCCTTAAATCATTAAAGGTATTTTAAAGTGAGTATGGGAAGCAGGTAGGCACTATTGTCATCTAATAGGATGCATTGTTGGGTTGGCAAATATTTGAATTGCTTTTCGGGGATTGAGTAAAATTGAAGCTTATTTCTAATAATAATTATCAGTTAGTTCTAAAGTTTATTTTATGAAATAAGAAGAATTTGTGTGACTTAATGCTAAACTTTCAATAGAATCAGGGAACGTAGATCCCTACAGAAAGGAGTTGGATGTGGCCACTAACTGGTTCTGTGCCAATGCTCTTTTTAAAGTGCCATGGATCCCACACATCGTTCTGTGCATTTTCCTACTTTTTTCCTTAATTTTAAATGCTTCCTTCATTACACCTCTACCTTGCCTCCCCTTTTTGAGTCTGGTGAAATTTGTTTAAATTGTCAATTGCATTAATGATTTGTCTGGTAAAGGCAAAAAGAAGGAGAATGTCTGAGAGATCAAAGAATATCTAGTTATAAATAAAGAAATAATTAGAATGGTTAGAAATTCAAAAAAGCAAAGAAAGTTAACTATGGAAAGTACCTAGGAATAACCAACAAGGCTCAAAGAGACAGGCACATGGTGAGTTTATGTGCAATGGTCATAGTGGCAACCTTAATAGTGTCCAAATGTCCCAAATTCTGTATTCCTAGGCAAACCGTACACATACTCATGGGTACAACAGTTGAGCATACATGAATAGAGTAAGTATTTACTCTAATACTATGAGTGCAAAATGTATTGTAGAATCTAATTGGGTAAGGAAGTGAGACCAGGAATGCTGGGAGCTATAGAGAAAGTGGCTGGAAAGGAGATGTCTGAAAAGTAGCTTTTAGAGTTTGTATAATATTGATGTAAGTAGCGGCTAAGATGGAGTGCAAGAAAATGTCTTTGAGCTAAGGTAGTAAAGGAAATAAGAGATAGGGAAGAGAAAAAAATATTGGATTTTGAGTTTCTAACAATCAAATTTCTTATTGTCTAGGAATATTTAAATAAATATTCAAAGTTAATTTTGACTTTGTAAATTTTCTTCTTAGGATGAGTTTTAGATTTCTTGTAGCTCCCCCATTCTACCCAAATTTAATTTTCAATAGCTTCCCTTGGCCTAGAATTTTTGATCTAATAATTTTTTCCTCTCACTTCCTAAACTTTTTTAGATTTGTGTTTTAATTTTAATTATTTGACTGTGATGTAAATTATTTTTAATAGAAACTATACTTTTAGAAGTGCACAGAGGATACAGAAATAGCAATAACTGAACAAACATTTCTGGAAAATACCGAACTGATAAATAATTGTCCATAGACAATGAACTTTTCCCAGTGCATAGTAATAATAATAGTCACCGCATTTTGGTGGTAGGGTTTCTACATTAACAAGATTTTGGTTATCAGAGTTCTGTGAAAAATCAATGAGAAACTGAAAATTTGCCTTGTGCTATTTTATGCCAATTAGCCATGTTTTACTTGCTTTCTCTTTGTTCTTTAGCAATATTTTGAAGATGCCATTCTCAGAAACTCAATGAAAGCACATAAGAATTTTGTGTCTAGACTTTATTGTTTGACTTACATCTTTATAATTTTGACGGCCAAGTCTCTGGACAGGTTGTTTTTCTCACCTTTTTACACTTTGACCCTTGCTTGGTCTACTTAAAGGATCACCTTCTATTATATTTTTTTGGATAAACTTTTTATTTATCTTTTATTTTACCCTTGGTTTTTAGAAAATTTTACTTCTACTTCTAAACTATCTCATCTTCCTCTTTAACTTGTCAGTTGATGACCAGTCTGAATATTGGAGCAAGATTCATTAAATATCCTGCATAGCTTCTGCCGATTGTTCCCTTTCCCTGTCCTTTCAAGTTTAAACAGTTTGAAAAACTTGTACTCAGTGCTCTGTAAGTGACATGGGTGAGGTGAAACACTTATCCTTATTGCAGTTGTTATAATTATCTGATTATTTTATATGTGTTTGCCTTCCCTCATCTGAAAATATAATTTCTCCAAGGCAGTTATAACTAGGCTTCTTCACTGTTGCATGTCTTTGCCATGAGAATTGCCTTGCACATAATAGGTGCCCAAGAAATGTTTATTAAATAAATGAATCAATGAATAGGAGCTAGGAAGATAAGGGTGTTTAAACTTGACCCTGTCATCAATAATTTTACAACCTGGTGAGGGATGTATTTACAGCAACATATAATATCAATATAATTTGGCAAATATGATGTTAAATAATTAGAAAGAAAGTGTGCTGTGAGGGCAGAATTAGTCTTATTTGTGTTATACGATAAGACATCCAGGGATGGTTACATCATTTATTCTTTCAACAAATATGGTTAAGCTCTTTCTGTGTTTTAGGTACTCTTCCGGGTGCCAAGGGTGTAATAGTGAAAATCCCAGCAAGGACTTATTTGTGAAGAGTTTTCATTTTTCTCCAAAAAAAAAAAAAAAAAAAAGAGAGAGAGAGAGAGAGAGAGAGAAATAAGTAATAAATGAGTAAATATATGAATGAGCATGAATATTTCCAATAAATAAGTGTTACTTAGAACAAAAGTATAAAGTCATCAAAAATTCTCCCTTTCTCTTTTTCCTCAGTTTAAATCTATCAGTAAGTCACTCTGGTGCTGTCTTCCAAATATATCCTCAGTCTACATTTTCTTTTACAATTTTGTAATGACCATCTTAATCAAAAATACTCTCACTCTTTCTCCAGGTACTTCGTATTCACTATTCCTTCTTCTTGGAATTTGCTTTCCCCAGATTCCTGTATGGGTGATATTCAGGTCTCAGTTCAACTGTAAACTTCTTCAGAGGTGCGGTCTCTGTCATCCCATTGAGGAAACACTCTAACCTAGTGCTCGTTAACACATTACAATGTTTGGCTCACTGGTTTCATGGTTCCCATCATGACTTGCTTGGAATAACGCAGTAAGTTCTGATGTGTATCACACCCACTTCTCTGTCTCCACAGCTACTACCCTGGACCAGCTGCCACCTTCTCTCAGCTGTCAGGTCACAATCAGTTTTCCACACAGGAGCCAGGGTAAGTATTTAAAATATCAAACCATATCACTTGACTCCAGATGCAATCAGTATGCTGAATCCATGCCAACTATAGAAGAGCTCGCAGGAAACAATAGAGAAAACTGCTTAACAATAAAAACAACCGGAATTGAGAGGAGAGATGTTGTTATGAACTGGTGTGTATCCGTGGTAGGGAGAGGTAGACAGAGAGAGGCAGTGCCTTTGTCTGGAGCAGGGAGCAGTCACACAAGGCTGGGGAAGGGGAGATGTCGGAAGTCACTTTTGTTTCTCTCCGTCTTCCCTCCCTCATTTCCCCGCAACGAACAATGTCTGTCTCCAAACCCGCCTACTCAGGCCTCTTGCTCAGGTGTTCCCAAGAGTAAAACCAGGGTAGCTTGGAGCCCTGTGCTTGTAAGGAGCTGAGAAAAACTGTGGCAAATAATTGGTCTGTTATTTCTTCTCTAACGCTACCTCTCTAAATTCTTAAGACTGGTGAAATACAATTTGAACAGCACCTCCTCCTAATATTTCTTCCTGAAGGACAAAGAGTAAAGGTTTGACCTGAGGATATGTTTATGAGGTGGGGAATGATTGATTGTGGTTTTCTGGTCTCCAGGTCTCCACACCCCAAAGCTCACTGATGACCTCTCACTCCTATCCCCCGAGCTCATTATAATTAACATAGATATATTAGTTTAGATTTTTTAAGGTGACATTTTATGTGGGAATATAATGGAATGGCCTCTACACCTACATAAGTTATTGAATGTAAGAAAATTAAAACTTAGAATATAAGGGCATAATAAAATATTTTAGACATACAAAGTCTCAGAAGTTTTGCTAGACAAAGACCTATATTGAAACATTTCATAAAAAATTTGTTAAAAAGAGAGGAAGAAATAATTTAGGACATATGAAGACATACAAAGTAAAAGTAATCAAATACCTGAGTAAAATATAGCCTTATAGAACCCACCAAAGGAAAAGAAAACAATAGTTTCATATTGGTACAGAATCAAAAGTACATGTAATATAAACATATATGAACATATTCCTTGAATATCAAGTATATAGGGATACATTTAACAAAAGATGTTTAGGATTTCTATAGGAAATCATATAAACTTTTCTTAAGAGATATTACAAGAGACCTAAATAAATGGAGAGATATACTATGTTCATAAAATGGAAGTCTTAATATCATAAAGATGTTAGCTTTTCCCAAATCGATTTATAGAATGAGTCTAATCAAAATCTCAACTGTATTTTTTCATTAAACTTGATAATACTTAACTTTATATGGAGAATTAAGATCAAAACTACCTAGGACATTTCTGAAGAACAAAAGCAGAGACAGAAAACTCAATGTATCAGATATCAGCATTTATTATGAAGTTATCTGAACAACATATGATATTGGCAGAGGGATAGAAAAAGTGATCAAAGGAAGAGAAAGTCTAGATTCAGACCCATATATCATGTAACTTTTGTATAAGAGAGAGATGGCATGAAAAATTAGTGTAGACAGAAATAACTGTTTGGCAAAGGAAACAACAAAAGAGGTAATAAACATGAAAAAAGATAAAGTTAGAACTCATTCATCCATTATTTGTAAAGATAAAATCCAGATGAACATAGGACTTAAATGTCACATATTACGTTTTAAAAATGTTAGAATATATAGGTGAATATACTTTAAAATGTCAGATAAAAACAAGTCTGAAATAAGATTAAAAAGCATTGATGAAGCTTAGTTTGAAAAAATTAAGAACTTTTATTCATCTACAGACAAGAGTTGGAGAAGATATGGATCTATAGGATTTCTCACACATTGCTGTCACCAGTATAAACTGGTGCAAACACATTGGAAAATAGTTTGAAATTACCTCTCCAAATTGCAAATCACATATTGTGACTCTGCAGTTTCAGTCCTAGGTATGTACTCAGGAGAAACTCTTGTACATAATGGACAAAAGATAGGAATAAAAGGATGCACGCTGTGGAACTGTACACAACATTAAAACACTCTAAACCACAAAATAACCCTCAAAAGGAAAACAGATATCATAATCACACATGGAATATTATATAGCTATCAGAACAAATAATTTATGGTAACAAGGATGTCTTTTAACAATCTAATATTAAATTATGATACAAGTATGTAAATATTTCAATCATGAAATAATTGCTATAAAAGTAAAAACAACGAATATAAAATATATACATACATTTTAGCAACACATAGAGATAAAAAAAAAGGAATGTTGGGTAGTGAAAAACACTTGATCCATGACGGAGGGTGCCTCAGTGTTTGGGTTGACAGCATGAGACACAAACCGGTGGTGGAGTCTATAGTAAGGTCAAGGTCTTAAGCTTTTTTGGGGATCGTGGTTTTATGGTTTCTTATAATATTATTATACATAGGTAATTAAATAACTAGATGAAAGTGGGTCGTATACGAAACCATGGCAAGACTATGTTATGAACCAAAATTATGATTAATCCAAATCAATGCCCTTGAGATCCAATAATTTAAAAAAGATCAGATCATGTCACTAACCTTCTTTAAATTTTCTGGACTTCCTATGACTCACAAGAAAAAGATAATTTAAGTAAGCATAGTTAGTGACAGCGTAGCCAACATTTTTTGTGCTTTGTGTAGCCTTTCCCTCAGCTAACCTCTGAATTCAGCTTCAGGTGTGATGGACAATTCTCATATATGATGGCAGCATTCCCTTAATGTATCCTCTTGGTTTCTTTGCTTTTCTTCCTCAGGGATTTCTTTAAAATCTAGTGGTTTCTTACCAGTGAGACCAGGGAAAATAGGGGAATTAATACCCATAGGACAACCTTCAACCATTGGTGGACTGGAGTTTGTGGGTAAATGTCCAGCCCTTTTCCTTCAGAGGGAAAATTTTGAGGCTCATTCTACATTTCTCCATTGTGTCTCAGGGGATCACCAGAGAAATTGAGTTCTGTGTGTCCTAGATGCAATAAAACACCTTTTATTGGCTTTTTCTCTTTCCCTATTTCCTCTCCTGTTCCCTTACTCCATTTTTCTTTTTTCTCTTTCCTTTTCTTTCTTTCTTTCTTTCTTTCTCTTTCTTTCTTTCTTTCTTTCTTTCTTTCTTTCTTTCTTTCTTTCTTTCTTTCTTTCTTTCTTTCTTTCTTTCTTTCTTTCTTTCCTTTCTTTCTTTATTTCTTTCTTTCCTTTTCTTTTCTTTTTCTGGACATAATTCTGGAATAAACTACCCACATGCGAATCTCAGGCTCTCCTTAGTGAGAAGAATTCAAACTAAGAGAAAGAGAAATGTGATGACTGGAGTAGGGCTTATCATTGATAGCTTAGTTATAGGGAGACTCTCTGAGGAAGTTGCATGTGAGTTGTGACTAAAACAATGGAAATATCAAGCCATATGATGGGTGAGGGGAAAAAAGCATTTGCAGTCAGAGAGTATAGCAAATACAAAAGCCCTGCAGATACCCTGAATGTTCAAGGCACAGAAAAAGGCTAGAGAGGCTGGTGCATCCTGACCTAGTGAGGATGATGAAGCTGGAGAAGTAGGCAAGGACCAGAGTTTGTAGGGGTTTATGTGCCATATTGGAGGGTTTGAATTTAATTTCAGATGAAATCCGAGGCAAAGAAGTGATGTGGTTTGGACCATGCTAGGAAGTTGAATGATAGCAGTGAAGAATTTGGGAATAAATAGAAGATGTATTTTAAGGTAGAACTTATACAACTTACCAATGGATTTGGTAGCTATGATGGACAATGAAAAAGGAGGAATCAAAGATGATACTTAGGTTTTAGCCTTATACAAGAAGTGTATGAGGATGTTATATACTGCCATGGAGTAGAGTAGGAAAGGAATAGATTGAGGTGGTTGGGTATAAACCAAAAGTCATTTTATATTTCATTTTTTTTTTTTTTTTTTTGAGACAGAGTCTCACTGTGTTGCCCGGGCTAGAGTGCCGTGGCGTCATCCTAGCTCACAGCAACCTCAAACTCCTGGGCTCAAGCGATCCTCCTGCCTCAGCCTCCCGAGTAGCTGGGACT